>JAMZAV010000938.1:0-221034 GCA_024449915.1 Sweltsa coloradensis
AGACTCTGCTGGAAAACCGGACTTAATGACAGTGCTAGATTAAATTCAATGAAAACCACAAGTTAAACCAGATCGTTCGTCGCCACAGCCAGTGACACCCATACACCCATATTTACCAGGTGAGTAAAATAAACGCTGCCTGATAAACTGAAATATTCATACCCAGAGTATATTTATTTATTTATTTAACGTCCATCTTATTCATTTATGGTTTGCAAAGTAGGACAACTAAATAAAACTTATTACATTAATGCGGGCAAAGTAATATTACAACAATAAAATAAAATAAATAAAATTCGATTGCACGTCTTGATTGATTTATTGTGATGTTATATTTATAGATTGTATTTATTTATTTTATTTAACCTTGCAAATATGTTGTTAATATGGTGGCAAGTAAATAAAATTAACAATTTGTAGTAAAGTATCAAAAGTATCAAGACAACATCCATTTCCATCATTTTCCATCAAAATCTAAATCCATATCCTCCAAACACCTTTTGAACCTTTTCACTGAAGATTCTTTAACAGCTGCAGCTGGCAATTGATCCAATTAATCAATTTCTCTATTAAGAAAACCAAATATATACATTTTATATATATATATTTATGTTGTGTAAGTAGTTAATTGATTGACTATATTAAAATTTAATGACACGTTCTTTGTGTTTTAGGTCTTGGTACCTAAAATGAATATTCGCACACTCATAAAATTGGTTTGCTGGTATTATTTAATGCACTGCGCCTGGACAATGATAGCGCTTTTACTGGAATATGGTGATGAAACCTTCTTTGAGTGCGTGCGAAGAATTGCAAGTAAATATCGTAAATTCCAAGGTAAATATGTTGACGTATCTGGGGAAGACATCATGAGAGAGGAGTATGACTTTGTTATAATAGGGGCCGGCACTGCTGGGTCTGTGGTCGCAAACAGACTCTCTGAAGAGGAGGGCTGGAAGGTTTTGTTACTGGAGGCTGGAAGCTACGAGTCTTTCTTAACTGATATTCCTGTACTGGCAACATTCAATCATATAACTGGTTACAACTGGGGATGCTCCACGGAACCACAGGCCTACGCATGTTGGGCGAGGGAGGGGAGGCGATGCAAGTGGCCTCGCGGAAAAGCTGTTGGAGGGAGCAGCGTTATTAACTTCATGATCTACGCCAGAGGTGGAAGACTCGACTACGACTCATGGGCACGACTAGGCAATCAAGGCTGGAGCTACGATCAGGTTCTTCCATACTTCCTCAAGTCGGAGAACAATCAGATTCCAGAACTCAAGTCTTCAAAGTACCACTCTTCAGGAGGGTACTTAAACGTCGAGTCTGTTCCGTTTCACACACCTCTAGCACGAGCTTTCCTGGAAGGCGCAGAAGAACTTGGGTATTCACTCGGTGATTACAACGGCAAGGATCAACTTGTATTTTCTTTCATTCAAGCGACCATGAGAAACGGTTTCACGTTGTAGCGCGGCGAAAGCCTTTCCTACAGCCTATCCAACAGCGAACTAATCTCCATACGTCAATCAACTCCAGAGTGACGAAAATCATAATTGATCCGATTACAAAACTTACGACAGGAGTTGAGTTTTTTAAAGATCGTGTTTCTTATACTGCTAAAGTCAAGAAGGAGGTTATATTAGCGGCCGGGGCTATAAACTCACCTCAGATTCTAATGTTGTCTGGTGTTGGACCTAAAGACCATCTCCTCGACTTTGGAATTAAATTGATTCAAGACTTAAAAGTTGGTCACAATCTACAAGACCACATTTCATTCATGGGGTTAACCTTCGTTATAAACGATACTGTAGGTTTGGATGTTGATAGGTTAATGTCGCCCCTAACATTACGGGAGTACTTACTAAAAGGCACTGGGATGTTGACACTTCCGGTTGGGGCAGAGGCCCTAGGATTCATACGTACGAAATACGCACAGGATAGTCGACCCGACGTTGCACTAGTGTTTGTATCATCAGGACACAACAACGATATCAGAGGAATCAACAGGGAAGCTAATGGAATGACCATTGACTTTTATGATAAACTATACAAGCAAATTAAAACTAAAAATACGTGGAGTATTATTCCAATGCTTATTTTACCAAAGAGTAAAGGATCTGTTCAATTACGTAACAAGGATCCATTTCAATGTCCAGTTTTGAAACCAAATTATTTTTCCGATCCAAACGATATTGATGCTTTAATAGAAGCAATCAAACATGCTCTGAAAATAGCAGACACTCAGCCTTTTAAAAAATATAGTTCTCATTTGCCTAAAATACACGTTCCCGGCTGTGAGGATCATAGTTTTGGAAGCGACGTCTACTGGGCGTGTGCTATTAAGTATCTTTCTTACCCGAGTCATCACCAAACAGGGACCTGCAAGATGGGACCGGCTACGGATCTGGACGCTGTTGTTGATCCAGAGCTGAGGGTGTTTGGGATAAAGGGTCTAAGAGTCGCCGATGCGTCCATCATACCGACTATACCAACAGCGCACACCACTGCAGTGGCGTATATGATTGGAGAGAAGGTGTCGGATCTTATAAAGGAAGAATGGAATTAAATAACTTTTACGTGTTCCTTGTATTACAGAAAAATACGGTCTTAGGAATAATAATTTGACTGATTGCTGACTTTGCAAACCTAAGCCTCTCTCTAGGTACCAGGTCGGGTCCCGAGGTTTCGGGTTAAATACCGCCGGAGCTCGGAAATTATCTCAAACAATTAGGCTTTTACACTGGATGTAGTAAAATAAATAATAATAACGAAATAAAGGTATCAGCACAAGTGGCAGAAAATGTCCCACTAGAGGCGTCTTCAAGGAGAGATATTTGAACTTTTGTTGTCCACAATATGGATCGGGTTGAGTGGTGGTTTTCCACCATAATCAAGGTCATGAAACTGTAGCTACTTAGCTTGCCAGACTCAGTGTTTGTTCCTCATCATCTTTCTCCTTCCTCTCAACCAATTTACTCCACTCTCTTCTGTCCTCCCACAGCTTTACTTTTGCCACATGCTCCCACACTTCATTCCGTTTTCCAACGTCTTCTTGAATTAATCTTCCCCATTTTTCTCTTTACCTCATACTTTTCTTTTCCCGCCCTCTTGCGGCTTCAAATTCTCCTCTTAGTATCCTATCCATGCCCATCCTTTCCATATGTCCAAACCATCTAAGACGTTCTCTTTCTAGTTTAAACCTCAATCTCTCCATTCCCCGTTCTTTTCTGATTACAATATGTCTTAACTTTATTATCTTATGTATTATATATTATAATATATAAAGTATGTCAATTTAATGTGTTTATAACATATTTATTTTGTGATTTACTGTGTTCTTCAAAAATTGTAAATGTGAATGTCTATCAGAAAAAGATGGCAGCAATAAGCTATACAATTGACTTGTACACGTGTTGTCTCATACGGTAATTCCACATTGTCTATACTCGCTTACATGATAATAGTGATGTATTCATATTATGCACGCCCTATACATACCATGTTTTGTTCTTTGGTGTTACGATTGTTTGTATTAGTGTAGCCTACTTCTTGGATCGGTGCAGCAGTCTTCTTTGAGCTGCCATTGTGACAGTAATATATCCAATGCATACGAAGTGCAGCTCGTTATATTCCTGTCTGGTTGTATCTGTTGATGTAAGTAATTAATTTAATTAGTTGTGTTGTAATTAAAAAGTAAATTCGGAATAAGAACACATGATATACATCACAATTTTACGCAAAGTGTATGTTAATATGAACATTATAATTCAGGTGTTTTTGAGATAATTAACCCATGTAATTAACCATGTGTTAAGCCGACATATCTGGTAATAGAACATGGGTTAATAAAAATAAATTAGTGCTACATTATGACATCGCTATTTTATATATTGCTTTGCTATTTATGCTAATTCTTGCATGCAACAGGTGATATTAAATTTTTAACTAAGTGAAAGTCAATGGTCTAGGAGACCAGCTAGGAAAGCAGATGGTGTTTTCATCGTGGTATACTTTTGTTACAAATTAGTGAGTGAAATATGAGACAATGATGAAGAACACAGAAAAATAAAATGAAGTAACATAGGTTCTACTATTTAATGTGATACGAATCGATTGAGTATTGAAGTGTGAATTATATCCATTATTGGCCACCATGAAAAGTTCCGTATATGTGTGCGATCTTTACTGGCTGCAGATAATGGCCTTAAACTAAAAATATATGCCATCGAGGCTTTTGTTACACTTTTATTAGGCCTTGCACTAGAGATTACGATCCGACCTCTCAATCCTCCATGTAACCACTTGGATCGGATCGGTTGGATCCAATGCCCTAAATGTTGGTTGGGATCGAAAATATGTATGTAAACAGTGTCTATGGTTTTGAGTATCGTATCGTGTGCACTGCAGTAAGAAAGAAGGCAGTGATGAAGAAGTTTACATTGCCACCGCTAGATGGCATTAAAAGATAAAGAAGTTTACATAGCTACCGCTACATAGCATTATTGTAATGATGAAGAAGTTTACATAGCTACCGCTAGATGGCATTATTGTAATGATGAAGAAGTTTACATTGCTACCGCTAGTTTGCATTATTGTAATGATGAAGAAGTTTACATTGCTACCGCTAGATGGCATTATTGTAATGATGAAGAAGTTTACATAGTTACCGCTAGATGGCATTATTTTAATGACGAAGAAGTTTACAAAGCTACAGTTAGATGGCATTATTCTTAAGACGAAGAAGTTAACATTGCTACAGCTAGATGACATTATTAAAACCGGATTGAATCCTTGTTCGAATCTTGACTTGTTAACATGCACCTCAGAATTCAATCTAATAACAATACAGCATTGAATCCTTCATGAAAACATAGCTAATGTGACGTCACGCCCCGGGGTAGTGCAGGCAGGTGGTCCAGTATGATACCAGCTTCTTGCTCGTGATCAAGTAAAGTAACCCTCACACCTTGACGTCAAATACCTCGCCTCCGCCTACACCGGAAGTGCCGTCAGTGTAATGCTTTGCTATACTTGCTCCAACGAAGGAATGCAGATGGTGGGGGTTGTATGAATGCGCGGTAAATGGAATGTCGCCTTTGTGAATGAAAGAGAAATATCTTTTACCAACGCAAGCAAAAATGATCTGTGCTAGATCACAGAGTTCCTCCGTGTGCTGAGCTAGCGTGAATAGAGTTTACAAAGTTGTAATGTTGGGAAAACAATTTCGAGCCATCTGCATTCTTTCGTTGGGACCACTATATTATATAACCCACTTTAATAAAGCTGGAGTATAATGGTTAAATGCCCTTGCCTACATGTAGAGTAATGATATTTTTTATGAAATTGTACTATAATTGTTAATGTTTATGTTATGAGCTTAACGAGTCACGTAGTAATTAGACCACAATACGCAATGGTTTGAATGACTTTAGTTCCCTCGATTGATGTAGGTCCCCTTCAGTGTAAGAATTTAATGCACCTATATGTTAAGACAATTTTAAAGATATATTTATGTTGTGGAAATCAATCCAGAAATCAACAAACACATGCCAGTCAGATGCTTTACCTTCTCGGCTGCTTATGGGTAAAGCGTTCCACCGACAATCGGAAGACCCTTGATTGATACCCGGCTGTGATGGTTTTTGTAATTTTCTGGATTGATTTCCACAATCAATTATATATGAGCGTGTCATCCAACTATGATGTTATTATGTAAATATAGTAGGTATATTTATTCATTTATTGTTGCACTGCATTTCATAATTTGATTTTCTTTTTTTACAGTTTTTGTATTTGGTTCATTAAATTAATTTCATTAAATATACTTTTTCAATTTGTTACCAAAATTATTGAGTTATTAATACATTGTTGTTGTAATATTAATGTTTCAAATTGTTGTGTGTGCATTTACGTAATGAGATTTGAAAGCTTATTGACAGGGAACGAAATAGAACAAGAAACACACACTCAAAAACAATTAACCAAGGTCAATTACACAATTGTTAATCAGTTTTTTAACTGAATGGGAAATACGTTAAAACAATAAATACATTTCTCAATCTTTGAAGAAAAATTAAAATGCGTACCTTGAAAATGAACACCAAAAACATATATTTTTAACAAGATCAGTGCAAACATTGGTTTGGGATAAATATAACTTATTTTCATTCAAGTATGTGGTGGGTAAACCGAGATGTTTTTCATTCAACTTTAAACGTTATAACCGAAAAACGATTGAGCATATACAATTAAAGGCCCAATTGCAAAAACCAGGTAGATCCATTTGTAATTTTTTTTGTAGTTTCGAATAAATGACATATTGCTACATGTACCTTTATATTTCATAAAAAGTTCTGGAAGACATAGTCATTTTCAATTATACCCCATCCATTCGCAAGTCTAGATGGCTAAGGTTCTTAGCTGGAATGTGAAAGACCGCGCTTCAAATATTGTCGGGTTTCTTCTCGTTATTTATTGATTGTAATAAATATAATCAGCCGATACAAAATGCCTTGAATTTCTCAACCAATTTTAGTCACATTATTTTTTATATTTGTGTAAAAAATTAGTATGAATAAGGCATCTAAAATAGTTCTTATCTAATAATTAAAAGAAACTAAACAAAAAATAAATTCAATCCTCTTGAATTTAGAATTTGTAATAATGGTCAAAAACACCCAAATAACATGCATTTTTTTATTGATCTATGATAAATATTGAAAATATGATATGATAGGGGCGTACAGATGTCCTCCATTATCAAGAATGCCAAGTTGTATGAAGATGTAATGACTCATGGCTGCAGGACAAGGAACGCGCTGAACGTCAAATCACGCAAGACAAAAACAAAATTAATTGCAAGATTATTATTTGTGTATGATTCTTCACGAGTAAAATTACCCGCCCCGAAAACTCAAAGCAGTCTGAACCAGACCCCGGCACAACTGTCAAAACGTCGACCCACACAGTCCTAGTTTTGGTACATATGGTCAATAACACAAAACAAATACACACATAATACAATACAAACTCGATGAATGCACATCTGTTACTTTGTAATGTGCAACAATATAATATAAACTCTACTCAGTTTGGCAGTTAGCCTATACATAAAATGTTTGGAGATAAATAATAAAAGTAACATGTATGTTCTAGATATCATCTTAAGCGTGCCGACAAGTACATTGGAAAGAACATGAAGACATCAAATCTGCTGCCAACATTCATCTTCGTCTACTCCTTAATTTGGCTAAACAATACTTCTGAATCGATTCCCATAACCATCTTTCAATACGTGAATAGTCTATATAGTAAATTTAACCAAATGGGAGCTCAATACACTGACTTATCTGGAGAAGACATCATGAGAGAGAAGGAGTATGACTTTGTTATAATAGGGGCCGGCACTGCTGGGTCTGTGGTCGCAAACAGACTCTCGGAAGAGGAGGGCTGGAAGGTTTTGTTACTGGAGGCTGGCAACTACGAGTCGTTCATGACAGACATCCCCGTGATGTCCTCTTACTTTCTGCTGACCGACTACAACTGGGGCTACTCGACCGAGCCTCAAGCCAACGCATGCTGGGCACTGGTTCAGAACAGATGTAAATGGCCTCGAGGTAAAGCTCTCGGGGGTACTAGTGTTATCAACAATGAGATCTATACGCGGGGTGGCAGACTCGACTACGACTCATGGGCACGACTAGGCAATCAAGGCTGGAGCTACGATCAGGTTCTTCCATACTTCCTCAAGTCGGAGAACAATCAGATTCCGGAACTCCACTCTTCAAAGTACCACTCTTCAGGAGGGTACTTAAACGTCGAGTCTGTTCCGTTTCACACACCTTTAGCACGAGCTTTCCTGGAAGGCGCAGAAGAACTTGGGTATTCACTCGGTGATTACAACGGCAAGGATCAACTTGTATTTTCTTTCATTCAAGCTACCATGAGGAACGGTTCCCGTTGCAGCGCGGCGAAAGCCTTCTTACAGCCTATCCAAAATCGGACCAATCTTCACATGTCAGTAAATTCAAGAGTTACAAAGATCTTAATTGATCCGATTACCAAACGAACTACTAGTGTTGAATTCATCAAAGGTGGTATTGTTTATAGAATTAATGTAAGAAAGGAAGTTATTGTTTCTGCTGGTGCTTTGAACTCTCCCCAGATTCTAATGTTGTCCGGTGTTGGACCTAAAGATCATTTGCATCAACTTGGAATCCCTGTGATTCAAGACTTAAAAGTTGGACATAATCTAAACGACCACATCGGTTTCTTCGGGTTAACATTTCTCGTAAACGATACTGTCGGTTTGAATGATGTTCGTCTGAAATCTCCATTATCCGCCGGGCAATATTTCCTTAACAGAACTGGACCGTTTACAATTCCAGGAGGCATTGAAGCTCTCGGATACATCCGAACAAAGTACGCTCTAGACGAGCGTCCGGATATTGAACTTATGTTTGTATCAGGAGGGTTCAACACTGATGTGCGTGGTGTCAACAGAAAAGGGGTCGGTTTGAGGACTGACATCTACGAAACAATTTATAAACCAATATCCAAAAAGGATTCTTTCACGATTTTTCTTTTACTTCTCCTACCGAAAAGTTCCGGGACTTTAAAATTACTAGATGAGAACCCTTTTCATTCGCCAATCTTTGATCCTAATTATTTCTCGGACCCTCAAGATGTCGCTTCTCTCGTCGAAGGCATAAAAGTAACCCTTAAATTTGCCGATACTTTACCATTTAGAAAGTACGCGGCTAAGATTCATGACATCCCAGTGCCAGGCTGTGCGGAGCTCCAGTTTGGAAGTGACGAGTACTGGGCGTGTTCTATCAGATACTTGTCAAGTACAATCCACCATCAGACGGGCACCTGCAAGATGGGGCCTCCCACAGATTCCGACTCGGTGGTAGATCCGGAGTTGAAAGTACATGGTGTTACTGGTTTAAGAGTTGCCGACGCTTCCATTATGCCGGAGATGCCAACTGCCCACACCAACGCAGTGGCTTACATGATTGGGGAGAAGGTATCGGATCTTATCAAGGATTACTGGAGGGAAAATTCGTTTTAGAGGTTCTTCTACCCCTAAACCATTATGGGAACGAAACGACGTACTCACAAATGACGGACAAGAACTAATGTTGGCCAAGATACCCACCCTTTCTTTGTGTATTAGCATTCACAAAATGACTACAATTAATTCAATTCAATTCGATTCGATTCGATTTATTTTCCAATTGTGTTACAAAGTGATATAATTATGACATTTTTATGTTCTAATAAGAATAGTTTCTTGAGGCAGAGCATAAGTATAAAATATAGGGTTACATATATAAGAATCAATTTATATTATGTTTATGGCGTTTTATGTTCAGTCTTAAATAACAGTCAAGGAATTGAAGAATTGGATAGTAACTTAACTATACTAACCTAGGTAACAAAGAATACACTTTTCTTGGATGAACAATTAAGATCGTTGAGGTCTATTTAATAAGTTGGTATAAGCGAAAAATTGTATGTATAATTTTATGTTAGCCTACTTATCTTTTTTTCCTGAGGGGAACTAGTAATAGGAAATATATTTTATCTAGTCTATAACACATGTTCATTTAAAAACCGTCTTTTTTACTTTTATGTTATTAATAAATAAAATTATAGTGTCAAGTTGGCAAAGTATTTGACACTAAATTGCACCAATGAAAGCAAAAATTTACTTGTTCATTATAACATGCAAATTTATGTATTTATAATTAAATAAACATGAAAATTATACTTGATTCACTTCAGGTCGTACCAATAAGGTCATCCATCCAAATCCTGAGTCCACCATGAGTCCTTGAGGATTCATCCAGAGACGAGACATTGCAGTGATATCTTTCGGCAATACTAAAAGCTATGTTTTGGACAGCTTGTATTTTGTACAAATTGAATTTAGGAGACGTAGCTCTTAAGCTGTACATTTCAAAACTAGCCTAGTTCGCAATATAGTGATCTGCTTCGTTTCATAATCGGCTTTGGTATTTTACGGAGAATATAGAAAATTTGTTTGCTACTTGGGGGTGACTGGATGTCTATTTACTAGGAAAACGCTTAAGTCCCGCCGCGTTGTTGGATGAGCGTAATTGGTGCATTGACCTGCCATGTGTTATGCAGATTTTCTGTTGTTTTGTGAAAAAATTATTACTAAGTCGATTGTTTTTTAATTAAATTTAATTTAATAAAAATTAACTTTATTCTTTTATTTTTTCTTAATCGTAATTTTAAAAAAAGAAAAAAATCGTAAAATTGCTATTTTCATAACAAATAATTATTCGATTGCGCTCAAATTTTACACGAATATAATAATTCATAAAATTAAGGTTCTGTAAAAAAATCATTACAATAGGATAAAGCATGTAGGTGTTATAAGTGAAAGAATTGTTAAAAAAAAGAAAAAAACCGTAAAATTTCGATTTTCATGAGAAATAATTTTTCGATTGTTCTCAAATTTCACACGAATATCTTAATTCATAAAATTAAGGTTCTGTAAAAAAATCATTAAAATCGGATTAAGCATGTAGATGTTATAAGTCGAAGAAATTTTTTTAAAAATCGAAAAAAATCGTAAATTTGCGATTTTCATTAGAAATAATTTTTCGATTGCGCTCAAAAACGTGGCCATGCTAAGTGCAGAGATTTCGAAGGCCCCCATAAAATTTCATCGCAATTGGAGTATTGGTTTAGCCGGAATCGTGTTAACAAACAGCCAAAAATACAGAAAAAAAAAAACATTCCGGATTTTTTTCTCCAGTGTAGTGAAATGGAATCTTCGCTTCGCTCGCTTCGCTCGCTACGCTCGCTACGCTCATCCAACTAACTCATGTGACAAAAGTCTATCGACAGCGACAGCTTCGCGTGACAAAATGTTGGCGATTGACAGTGCAACTTATTATATAGAACCCAAAGGCAAACATTTACTTCACTGGCATGCAAATATGTCGACTGTTGAGCTGAGCATGACATTCTATTTACAAAGTTGTCGCTGTCGTTTGAAAAGTAATTTGAGTTAGTAAATATGTCCCGTGTATATTAATTGTAGTCAATTCAAAAAGTCTTTTTAACATGTAGGTCGGTGGCCACATTTTACGAGTGGGTAGTTGAAGATTTCCAATGTATAGATCAAATCACCACACCCTAGCTGTCCACCCTATGAAGATAACTTTGAGTTTGATGGGCTCTACGTCTTCCCTGAAGTTACAGGTCGACACTCTATTCATTTTATCAAGGCTTTATCTTGTATCTTAGATAGTCCAATCTAGTGATGGAAAACAATAATTTACTACGAACGAGTTTGGAGCTTACAGAATGTGAATTTTAACTAGTGTGTTTAAAAGGTAAAGTACTAACACACCTACCATCCTAACTAATGCATTGTCTAGATATGCCTATCAGTAAGTAACGCCTACTTGAATTAAACGGAGTAATTCTTTGTAAATAATTAATGAAATTATGAAAAATTAAGCTAACGCTATCCGAGTTAAATTCTGCCCACCTAAACGCATTGCTAATGTTGCAACATTCTCCAACATGCTTGGTGTACAAAAGACACACTACTTCAAAAAGCCAACAATGATGTCATTTAACATAAAAAGTCGAAGTATTTCTACAATCGACAGTATCAAGGGAATGGAAGCCGCGAAGGAAAATCGTATTTTTATTCGCGTTAGAAAAAGCTCGTCTGAGCTTTTGAGCTTTACAACAAACAATATTAAAGCTTTCGAAAAAACTGAGTCGCATATTTATTATTTCTGCAATCAAATTCAACCAGTTTTGTTTTTGATGCAATGGTGTGGGCACATGCCCGTTAGAAGAGAATTCGCAGGTAGGTTTGGCTTGTTTATTTTATTGTTGTATTGTTTATTCATTATATTAAGAGTAGCCAAATTTGGGAGAATAGATTATATTCAATCGTCTTTAAACAACGTTAATTCCAGATTTCAATTCTTCTTAACGGGGGTGCCAAGTACATAGATTTGTTTCTTTCTGTGTTCCAAGCTCTGCGCCAAGATTCTGTGTCACCCTTGTTGAAGAAAAATGTCAACAAAAAATCATGTCAATCCAGAGTTAGATAATATGCCTTTTCATATCGTTTTAGCTGACCATTTCTGCTTCCGCGGTGTAAATCACAAATAATATAATATAATACAATATTGAATAAACACTTACGATGCTTATAAAATACATTAGTGAGGTTTGTTGGTCTTGTGGTTAGAGGCTCTGCTTCCAATGCTGAAGGTCCAGGGTTCGATTCCCGCTTTAGGCAGAAGTTTTTTAATTTCTGATATGGACTTGAGTCCATCCTTGGCTTTGGAGCCGTCCTAGCAACAAGTCACATAATAAATTCTATGGTTGTTCCAAATTAGCCTTGTTGATTCAGGTTCTGTCCGCGAGTGAAATCGTGTCCAGCTTCATTAATCAGTGTTTCCTACTTAAGGCTATTGTACCGCCTCTGGCCGATAATTTGAAAGTCGAAGAAACATGTCTGAAAAGTTTGCTGAGTGAAAGAAGGCCTTTAAAATAACAGAAAAAAAATTGTGAATTTTTTTGGGTGGGACATAACCTCACTTTTGGAAATTATATTTAGATTTTTGGACAAAAGTGTGATATACAAGACTCGTTTCAAAATTAAATTTTGAGAATCGGTTTTCTGGACATAGTTTCTAAACACCTTTAGCTACAACTTGACTATAGCTAAAATAGTTTTCTGAAAATAACAGTTGGTGTACGAATTTTTTTCTCAAACGGTACAAAACTCGTATTTGTACCGTTTGACAAAAAAATTCGTACACCAACTGTTATTTTCAGAAAACTATTTTAGCTATAGTCCGAATTATAGCTAAAGATGTTTAGAAACTATGTCCAGAAAACCGATTCTCAAAACTTAATTTTGAATGAGTCTTGTATATCACACTCTTGTCCAAAAATCTAAATGTAATTTCCAAAAGTGAGGTTATGTCCCGCCCAAAAAATTCACAATTTTTTTTTCTGTTATTTTAAAGGCCTTCTTTCATTCAGCAAACTTTTCAGACATGTTTCTTCGAGTTTCAAATTATCGGCCAGAGGCGGTACAATAGCCTTAAATATTCTGGTTTTTAATTGATCATTGTTCGCTCATCGATGGAGTCGGCGCCTACAGGGTTGGCTTGGTTGGCTTTAAATTACTGTCCCCAACTGAAAATCAGTTATGTGACTGAGTGGGTATAGATTCTTGATCTTTCAAATGATTTTATTTTATTTTTTTTACCTGCATCCCTAAATAATATAATTGGTAATCTACTTTCGAAATGCACAATTTAACCAATCGCGTGAGAAAACAATATAAATAAAATATTTCACATAAAAATCGTACTGCATAAAAAATACATACATAACAATCGTCCGTGTTTTGCAGGTTTGTCCTTCCGTGCCTTGTCCGTCCCAATGCTCTACTGCGCCTGTATGTATCTGGCACTCATGCCAATATTCTACAGTGTGGTCAAGAGCAGGATAGAAGAGATGATCAGAGATACAAAGTTCGATGAAAAGTTGGCCTGTCAGATCTTCATAACCTTGCAATCGCCTTTCCTGGTTATACCATTCGCGCTGTGGGTTGATACGCCAGCCATTGTGGCCTATATCAACAGATGGTCAGGGTTTCAGGTGAAGTATTTTAATTGCAATCAAATTTATTGTGATATGAACTGTTTTATTAATCTTGTACGCAAAACACAATATTATTTACAATTGGTGAAAAGGGGAAATTGTGGAAAGATATCAAATTTGACACAACTTGTAGAGAGAATTGAGGAATATGAGTGAAGAAAACTCGGCTGTCGACCAGATGTTTTCGTTAGAGGACGAAGGGTATTCCCCAAAACGTCATCTGCAGTGGCCAAATATATTAAATCATATTCCAATTTGGTTTTGTTACGCGATATTGAGTATCAAATACCCTTCTATTCGAAATTATTTTCGGTTAATCGCACACCCCTAAAGATAATAATATTGTTTGCCAAGTCAACACATTTCCTTATAAATCAAGGAACCCAATGATCATTACAATATAATTCATTATGGAATTATGTTGATGGTAAGCCATGAGTTCATCTTGGTGAGTTTGCATATCACTTAAATATTATAATATACATTATTGTATAAGATATTTCATCTTCTGATTAAAATATAATCTTCTGATTGATGTCTGATTTCCTGTTCCTGATTTTTGACAAGCATCATATTCGTTTGAGTGGAATCGTCTAATAAATCAGTTTATTCTTTTCGTTTTTCTTTTTGGATGATTTTTTCTAAGTTTTTCTTTCTTTTCTTTTTTCAATCACCATTTTTTATATTTGATTCAATAATTAATTGCATTTAATATCCTTTTTGACTTTGTTACCAAAATTGATGTGTTTTAATGCATTGTTGTTGTAATATGACTATTTCAAATATTTACTTCATCTATGTAATTAGATATTTTATTTACTTGTCCTCCTTTGAAAATCAGTTTTAACTGAATAGAATAGACGTTAAATAAATCAATAAAATATAAAATAAATATACCCCACTCCTTCGCCATCGTTCACTCTACGTCTCGACGTTGGTGAAATTAGAATTCGCCTCGTCCTGAAGAGCAAAGAGTAAAGTCTTCCGTCCTCAGCGTAACACATGAGCACCGGCACCGTCTAATATATTTTCCCATTTCATAGCCAACAATCTTTTGATGTCTGTACAAAATTCAGTATTTTTTCGTCGTTTTATTTTGCAGGATAATTATCTGGAGGTAACTGGAAAAACACTTAAGTTAAACCTCCGAAGATCTAGTTTCATGTGGTCTATCTTCGCGATATCACTTTCTACATTCAGCGCCGTGTGCTTAGTGGTTTTCCCACCTGGTCTGCAGGTATGGCAGACGGTTATTGTCATTCAGAACGCCATGCTTACCCTCTGTGCAGCTTATTGGAGGCTCAACTGCTCAGCCCTCAGTACAGCAGGAGAGATGCTGGCACAGGCATTCAAGGTATATTCAACATAAAGTTATGTTAAGTGTTAATTTTGTGTGGGTGAAGGTTAATTTTAAATCACAGTGATTTTTAATTATATCTTCCTCAAATATATATTTTTAGGCAGTTCAATATAATTGGTTCAGGTGTTGATGATTGCAGCTGAACTGTATGTAATATTAGTAATAGCATTACAAAATTTTTGGATGTATGTTCAATAAAGAAATTTTCTATTGATTTCCACACTTGGTTGCAAAATATTATAAGTACAGAAAACAAAAAAATGAAGAATCCAAAACATGGATTTTAATTCGTATTATTCTCAAGAACAATTTTATCGAACGATTAGATTTAACGTTGAAATCCAGTATGGAAATTTCAAATATGCGTTTAAATAATCTAGACCAGACCAGTGAAACTATTTCTGTAAGCTCACGAAATCTAAGCAAATTACGGAGAGTTGACGAATTTGTATTCGGAATCTATATATTTTGCAATGAGCGTATACTAGTTTCTTTATCAATGTTCATGTGAAATAACAGTACCCGCTGAGCGCTTCAACTCGCCTCTACGCTATCTTCAGTTTACACAAATAGTGTTATAGGATTACTTTTACATTATTTTGGTTAATATAAGCATAAGTTTTAATTTGTTATTTGGAGCCTATGAGAATTGGTGCAATTGAGATTTGGGGCATTCATGATTTGGAGCCAATGAAACCATCTTGTTTTCATTTTTACCTGTTATTTGTTAATTAGTTATTATTATTTTTGCTCGTTCGAAACGTGGTTAGGAGCAGGGTAAATAAAACCTGGGAAACACCTGTGCCCAAAATTTAACTGAAGGATCGAATCAGATTGTTAATTTCTCTGTCTAGAATGATCTGATACACTCCTACTTGAGCTCGTCAACGGTCACTAGCTACAAATACCTGTGGCTGCAGTTGAACGGTCTCGCCAGTGAGCTGGGCGTCTCGTTCTACAGAACAATCGGAGCCTACCTGTTGTTTTGTCTCTGGTTCGTGACGTCAGCTCTCTACGGAACCATCGCTTGTATTCAATTTAAGGAGTACCAGATGGCCACCTTGTTTGGGGTGACGACTGTTAACTGTGCGATTAGCATTTTCTTGATCTGCGATGGAGGGTACTGGGTATCACGCAAGGTATGTGGTCACTCCTTTTTTATTGATGTTGTTTTATTTTGTAGGAGGGATTAAACCAATTGTGACATTGCGTCTGAAACAAGGGCAAGATGAAAATACAATGTTGCGACGTAATATATTTTAGTAAATGCTAATATTATAAAACATTTAAGACTTTCGCAGCCTGAATATATTCAAAAAGGTGTGAAACGGGTCATTTCCCGCGTCGCGTGTTGACATTTACTAGTGTGTGAGTTCGACGTTTCGGAACCACTGTGGGTTCCATCATCAGGACGACTGCTATTGATATTGAAATTGAGTCTGAGTACCGGTATCGTCTTGACATTTCAAATTCACAACCTGGATTGATTGATATTGAAATGATTAAGGTAATTGTTTAACGAAGTTTATAACAAAAATCAAATGCAAACGACAAATCTAGTTCAATTTCAGAATGTAATTGAACAAAGTGTGTTAATCTCAGATCTACATGATGCTATGATTTTGTTTCAGATAAACAACAGTATTCAAGCAGAGCTGAGGAATGCTGCGATGTTCTCTCGAATCAATGCAAGTGCACTGAGCGAGGTGAGAGCTTTGACATACGAGTCTAAGTGCTTTGGACCAACAAGCAATAATCACTTTTTACTTTTCAATTTCAGATCAATTTATTCTCCGAAACGGTTTCTTTGAACCCATCCGTTGTGAACCTAGCTGGTTTCGTGACGATCGACAGGCAGCTGTTTTTGTCGGTAAGTGCAGTTTAAGTTCGACAGGAAGCTGGTATTGTCGGCAGTGCAGTTTAAGGTCGAATGAAGCTGTTTTGTCGGTAATGCTGTTTTAGGGTCGATGTGCAGCTGTTTTTGTTGGTAATCGCTGTTTAAGTTCGACAGGCAGTTGTTTCTGTCGGTAAGTGTAGTTCGAGATCGCGCTCGCAGAACATGTTGTGTTATCCGACATCTAGCGGCCAACTGCTGAACTCGCTAGCGGTGGAAGACCGGTTTAATAACTGAAGTGCAGACATGAATGAACGATCGGATTCGAATAGCCGCCAGCCGTTGACGCCTTCTTGAACCAAATACTATATTATTGTCTCTACACTACATAACGACGGTATAGTATTTGCTATAACGGTTGAGCGATTGATAGTATCCGGTACCAGGTTGTCGTCTTATAACTGAGACCACAGGTTTAAACCAGCCTGTCTAGATACTAATTGACCACACAACCTAAAATTGTATGAATTATTACATAAAACGAATAGGCCTAAATAGGACAAGACGTTAATTTACAACCTTGTTTTAACATGTATTTCAAATTTTACGCCATGTCATGTCATGTCATATATTCAAATAAAAACAAATAAATAATTATTTTATAATATGCTCGTTTTAACATTTGAAACAACATTTATATACATAAGAAGAATGATTTTTTAAGGTTAAGGTTTTATCAACTGGTTAATTGCAAGCATAAAATAGCATGATTGAATAAAACATCCTATTTTTTATCAGCCATATCAATATTTTTGTTTACAGGTGATTATTTTAAATATTTTTGTGTATTTGTTTCAGTGAGTTTGTTTGTTGTTTTGTTGGTGAAATAATTTAAATACACTTGAACAACTGCTCTGTGCACCTGGTAAATTTATTTATTTTAGTATGCCTATGTGTGGTATCAAGAGAGTGCAATGGGCAAATGTACAAAATCAATTGTTAAATGTTCATGTTGTCGTTTAAAAAAAAAAAAAAAAACACTTGTCGGCTCTACGTTCTTTGTTCGAACCCCAGTAAGGGCAAAACGTTTAGGACAATAAATGTAACCACACGATTGCAGGTTTCTGCTTAAAAACTCTGTAATAAATAGATTGATATTCTTATTGATATACACTAAATGTCTGGTGTTGGTTTGTAAATCATAAAAGGTTTATCACAAGATGATGCTCATAATTATGTGTATCTTCTATGCTTCTAGGCCGGGGCAACACTGGTCACATACATAGTCGTGCTGTTGCAGTTCCGCATGACCTACGAATGAAGACAACTTGGTTGCAAATGTATTCAAAACATTAGTCAATTATAAATACAATATTTGTGTTGAATGTTCTTACATTATTAGCAAAATGTCTCATTGGTACTACAAACGGTAACAATTTGTATACCGCATCTATTTTAGTTGACACAGCAGTTCTCTAGTCTATACTACACTATTGAAAAACCTCTACACACGCTGGTTAATATGACACCACCATTTAGCTTTAAATTAAATGTACTAATGTGCAAAATTAACAAAGTTACGAGTGAATCATCTACTTAAAATTACAAAAATTTAAATAAATATATTTTTTTAAATCCATGAATTATTTAATAGACAGTCAAGATAATATCAGTATGCAAAAATTAATTGCATCAACAAATAACCAGTAATAGATAGTATGTTGCTTACAAAAGCACGAGGAATTTATACGGGATACACTCCAGATCCATCCAACAACGTATAATAGTTAAGCAAGTTACAGATGCGATTATATCGAATGCTCATGAATGATATTGTAGTGCCTAAAATAAATTAAAGGTTTTGTTGATGTCATTGTTTATTTATTTTCAAGATATAAATAAATCAACATCACAAAACCCAAACAGCTCGAAAGAATATAATATTTTAATTTCCACTCTTAAATGTTGAGTAATCCCGAACAACAAGTGAACTTAGTTCGCTAGATACCTGAATCATAACGTGTTGGTTCATAAAAGATATTTCGTTAGCTTTACCTACTGCTGTGAATTGAAAGTAAATTATAGTTGTATTCTTTTGGTTGTTGCGCTGTTTACAATGGAACAACTTTCAAAGTTAGCGACAGACAAAATAAAGTAAACCCTCCACAATAACACCTACCTTGATGCCCTTGTGACACACAGCTTCATTGGTCTATTTACTGTCTAGATCTATTCAAATTATGTGTATATTGAGCAACGAAATTACAGTTCCAATGTAAATAAATTTGTATGATATTCAAAATTCAATTAAAAATTGCCATTAGAATAATTATATTATATACAATCATGTCCCATCCTTAAAAACCTGGTGTGCGTGTCATTCTTCCACTGAAACAAATTACTATAATATTTTGGTAAATGGTAATCTTCCTCATTCCATATAGTACCAAGTGGAGCAAATTATTCATGGAGAGTGCTTCAACAATAATTAATTATGACAAACGATATAATCTCTGCTAATCCGTCACCACTCTGCAATAATTATACAGTGAAATTATATAGGGAACTTAATTATAACGATTATTTTACAAGTCTTCATTATTATAAGTTGTACCATGCAGAAATGATGACAGGGGCTGGTAAATCTACGAGAGCATTGTTGGCGTTTTTGAAGAGAGGGTGGCTTTTTAGTTTGAGATTATCTAAGAGTTTTTTTTGTCGTAAATGTATTATATGTATTTATAGGTTGTTGTCCTAGCTACAATTTTAAACTTAAAATGTTTACAAATTATAGATAAAACGCGTTACAATTGCAGCACAAGCGTTTCATAAAAATACGAATTTATATTGCGATTCAGAGTTAATCCACTTGTTTTATAAAAGTTCCCTGTTACCATCATCATTGTCTTTATTTACTTATTCTCATTTTGCAGCTGATTCACCTAATATGGATTTGTTCTCTAGATTCTAGAAAGTAGTCATTTCTAAGACAAACGTTTAATAAAACAACCACTACACTACCATTATTTTTAAATAGAGTGCACCAGCCCACATAATATAGAACCAATCGGTCACGACAAATAAATGAGCCCCCTAGGCACGAGTTACGATACACACTACCACTCATCACAATAAAACGCGTTCCAATACTCTACTGGTTTTTAATTGTTTTCACCGGCTGCCCGGAGGCGAGCCGATGTGAACCGACTGGAGCCGAAGTGACAGGTGAGAGTAACCGATTATCACCGACTAACGAGTCTATATACCCTATCTCGTACGAAGTTATGTCATCGGTTATCTAACAATGTGCTCCATATAAAACAACTAAATAGAGCGGTAATTTGTTTGTGTAACTGCGTAAAGGGGACTTTGAAACACGCAAATGGTTGACCTCGTTTTAATCATTGTTGTCTGTGGAGTGTCTGAGGTGTTTTTTTGTCGAATGCACGAATGAGATCGAAAGTAATAAGATTTATGATAAGTTGTTTTTTGAGTCATTGATTCACTAATGAAATGATACGTCCCGAATGTAGCCTGTAGGATTGGGATGAACGTAAGAACCTTATGGGAAATGACTATAAGCGATCAAGAGTAGGCTTGGCATGCTCATGCTCATTGAACGCGGCTTCAAATTTCATGCCAATTTTACTCACATCTCTTTTTAATTTTACATTGTGTAAAAATGAATATTGATTATAAAAAATAAACCAAAAATTAATTCAATTTAGAATTGAAGAAGAAGAATTGAGAATCTGACAAAATGGTAAAATAAAAAATGTATTTTCTGACTAATTTATGATAAATATTGAAACTATGATATGATTGGAGAGTATAAATATTAATGTCCTTCAATGTCAAATATGCCAAGTTTTAATCAGATGCGATGAATTATGTCTGCAGGACAAGGAATGCGCGCGCCTAACATCAAATCAGTTCTATCTCCTTACCTAAGTGTTTCGAAAAAGATAATAATTTAAACTTTATATTTTGAATTATATTTATTATAAATAATTGGATGAGCGTAGCGAGCGAAGCGAGTGAAGCGAAGACTTCAATTTCACTGACCCCCAAAAAATTTAGCTCGGGTGTTTTTTTTTTTTTTTTTTTTTTTTTTTGGTTTGTATTTTTGTCTGTTTGTTCGCTCTCTACCGGGCAAACCGCATATGCGATCTTGATGAAAATTTGACAGGACCTTCGAAATCTCTGAACTTAGACTTGCTACGTTTTTGGGTACAATCGAAGAAATATTTCTCATGAATATCGTACTTTTACGATTTTTTTTCGATTTTTAGTGCGATATTTTCGTGACATTTGGGCCGATTCTGACCAAACGGGTGGGGCTACAACGTTCACATTATACATGGACATTAAGGTTATGGTGATGTAGTACCTTTTGAAAGAAAAAGTTGGAAAAATTAGCCAGAATCTATAGAAATAAAGCTTTTAATATAAGTTTTTTGATTTTTTGTGCGATATTTTCGTGCCATTTGGGCCAATTCTGACCAAACGGGTGGGGCTACAACGTTCATATTATACATGGACATTAAGGTTATGGTGATCTTTTGAAAGAAAAGTTGAAAAAGTTAGCCAGAATCCATAGAAATAAAGCTTTTAATAAAAGTTTTTTACGGTAAATAATACCAATTGACAAGAAACAATAGAAACTTTATAACAATCACCCACAATGCGTAGGCAACAAAACAAAGCACTTGCAAAAGTAGAGATATCCCTCGCAAACTAAAAACTATAAAACGCTCATCCATCAACGCGGCGGGACTTTAGCGTTTTCCTAGTAAAACCATAAATACGTAAAAAGCCGTCCACGGTGGCACATACGATTACGGCCCTGGTCATAAGCGTATGGCACTACAAAGACGTGGGCTCGAATCACGCATAAGGCATATTTTTTAATCATCCCTTTTAGCCACAAATTATAAAACTGTCTCCACTGGGAATCGAACCCGAATCGCCGACGTAATACAATATTTCAAAAAGTGGGCAGTACAATCGAAAATAATAAAACTTGGCTTATATAAGGCGGTGGGCTGAATTACGAACTTTTAAAGGGCGTCAGATAAACAAAACAGAATTTTAAATTTTAGTTTATTTACATTTGAACATAATTGATTTCAACAGATGCTGTCAATACATGTTGATATTTGATTTTTAAATCCCCATCCTGTTGTTTCAACTCATCTTGTAAGAATGAAGCACCATGATGACTGGTAACGAGTTGAAGGTCATGAAGACGCGTAAGATGCGAGTACAATGTAAGTATATGGAAGGGCGGAAGTTGGATTTAACAACATTCGGAACTTCTTCGGTTCATGGGCACCAAAAACAACAACTTATTTTTCATGATTTTTAGTATCGCGTTAAAGTATTATTATACGTACTAAACCGTTGACGTTGCTACTTTGGGTGAAACTCCTTTTCGGTTGAAAGTCCTTTATATTTAAAATAGAAAAAGGTTTTGTAGGTTTTGTAGTTTTTTTTCACTTCCAAAACAAGTTTGTTTGTTTTTGGGCCCATGAACCGAAGAAGTTCCCAATCTTTCCCTTGTTGAAATCGATAGTATAGGAGTTTAGTACACTTTAGGCTAATTAACTCCTCCAAAGCATGAGGCGTATAATTTTGAATCGCCCCCCCCCCCCCCAACCCCAGCCCGCCCTTTGGGGGTGGATTTGTCTCCCACAAATAAGTTTTGTGGGCTCGTCCGACGATCCTCTAGACTCCAGTTAGAGGTTCATGTTGCGTAATATGACTTGTCGGTGTCGGCAGACATCGGATGTTAGAAAAGGGTGTGGGCCGCTGATTACAAAACCCTCTGCTTGCGCGTCGTATCTCGTACGAGAAGAAATTAGTAAGAGCAATAAAGAGAAAATGCCATAAAAGCACTAACCACATTGCTCTTGACTCTCTTTGACTCTCTGTTATAATAGTTACTAAAGTGCTTTTTCTATTCTACCAGGTTCTATCAAAAACGGATTGGGAACTCTTGAGTCTTGACATATTGTCTAACTCCTACCTTAATTTTGCATTTTACTCCTTATAGCCTACACAAGATTGGGTTTAGATAACTAGGCCTATTCCCAGCTGTTGTCTGGATTGATTGATTGGATATTGCTTAACGTCTCATATTTATGCAACCTAGCTAATCGAGACGAAGGGAGGGACGTAAGGGGTGACGCGGGGGGACGCGGGGTGAACAGGCCTGTGCTGGTCAGAACCAGCCACAAGCGAATGGGGAGGGCAGGGGTTCCCCACGTCGTGGTCGTCTCCGTCTGTGTCATCATCCGTCCGTGTTGTCATTGCCGTCGCCGTCAGGGAGGTAGTCAAAGGGAAGGGGAAAGTTCCCCGACGACGACCCAGAGCTCGCCATTAGTTTCAGGGAAAAGAACTCCCCTAATCACGGGCCAAACCACGAGAAGGTTGCGAGTTGGAATTTGATGGCCCTGGGCCTACATGAACATAATTATAATGCACAAAATAAATCTCTGTAAATTAGATTGAAATTATGACCATTTTGAAGAAATGTATGGCAGATATGCCTCAGCCTTGGCTGCATGCACAAGCTTATATCTGAACATGTGCAGCCCTATGCAACAAATCGAACAATTATTTGTTGCCCTTTAGTGGTTAGCATAGCCTTATGAATAATTTGAAATTTGAATTTGAAGTCCTAGGGTGTAGGATTCTTCTTACTTAACAGTGGACGTGTTATGATAACGATTTCCCAAGAAAAACCGAAGTTTTTGACCTACGTAAACGTGGTTTTTAAATCTGGCAACGAAAGTTTCAGAGATAATAATATGAAACTAGTAACGTTTTTCAGGATTCATTAAGTTAAGGGCGAGTCAACAGTTAGGTCATAATGCGCCACTCTTTTTCCTAGGGGATATGGGGAGGAAAATCCCATGCTGGTCAGTACCATCAGCCACGGGTAGGGGAAGAAAGGGGGATTCTCACGTCGCGGTCGTCATCGTCTTTGTCATCGTTCGTGGTATCGTCGTCGTGAGGTCGTCAAGGGAAGGAGGCAAGGTCCCCGACGAAGATTGCCAGAGCTCGTTTCTAGTTATTCATACTAGCTGATGTTTGCTAGATGGACTTTTTCTCTTGAATCGCCTTGTACGATTAGCAAAGCCATGCTCTGGGCCAATTCTATCCCCGGGCCCAGACGGGTCACTTATAACGTTATGGTCCCCTACTGAGATGCTTTAACCTTTCAGGACTAGAGAACCGTACAGCAAGACCCGCGGCCGAACCACCATGAAGGGAGAATGGTTCGAGGTGAAGACAGCAGCGCTCCTCTACTTGCGCGGTATCAACGGCAACCTCGAGTTCCACTTGGGTAGCAACATCGAACAAGCAAGAAACTTCGACGACATCGTGATCAAGTATCGGAACCGCAATGACGAGAACTCCCCATGGTACACGTGTTTCATCCAGTTGAAGCATAAGGAGCGCGCGTGGCTGGATGCAGACATGTTCACCATCAGTGACCGTGGGGGTTTCTCTCTGAAGAAATACCTAAAGTCATTCTCAGACATCAAGAGTATGATCCACATCGGCCGCGATCACGACCTGTTCAAAGGTCCGTTTGAAACTGCGATTTTGTGATCTATACGAACGCCCCAATGGTGAGAGAACTGGCAGAACGTAGAAGGAACGTCAATACACGACCTGTTCAAGACCTACTAAAGACCCATCAGAGACAAGAAGTGATAGTCGGGTTTTGTGAGGAGTCTGACAGAGAATATATCAAGAATTGGAGAGGTCTGGTGGCTCCGAAGCGACGGAATTCTTACGGAAGTTGACAGTGTTTTCTGGACAGCCGAGTGAAGACAAGATGGATGAAGTTATCAAGGAGGAACTGAAGATCACTTGTAATGATAATATGAGTGATGTTGATGTTATCTATAGGTTCTTCATAGAAGCAGTGAAACAGTGGTGGAGTGAGGACGAAGTGAAGTTCTTGAGTCACAATAGTAGTCTGCTGGAGAAGGCTCTGGATCAGTACAAGGTGTTCACGATTTCATCGCATGAGAAACAGACGCATCGGCTGAACGTCAAGTTCCAGAGTAACTCACTGGAGGAAATGAAGGGTATCTTGAGCATGAATAGTTCGGCGTTTTTCATCTCCTGCGTTGACATGGCAGCAGAACTTGTTTGCACAAAAGTGATGCAGATTTTAAGAGAAGAAAAGGGATCCTACACATTTGTAGGTCTGGAGAGTCTTGTGAACAAAAAACAGGCTGTTATTCACGGATGGACAACAGGAATGCAGCCAAACTTGGTGGTATTGTGCAATTCCGTTGGGGAATACACAGAACTATGTGAAGAGATATGCGATGTGCTGCAGAGAAATGCTAATAAACGTGTAGTCTTGGTGTTCAAACCAGATGAGGTGTTTGCCAAGACCCTAAAGGAAGCGATGGTGAAGAAGCGTTTGCACTATATTGAAAGACAAGAGTTGACCAATCTTTCGGATCTGGATTCAGACTCAATTGATCGAATCTTGGACACGGAGATATCTCTACAATCGAAGAAAGTTACACTACGAAGTGTTTTAAGAGAAGGGCTTCACGAATCGGAGGACTTACTCAAAAGGAACCTCGCGGAGATAATGTCTAAGAATGCACCTCTATCCATTGGGCATGCCCTGTGCGAGAAGTCCGAGGGCGTAACGAGAAGGTACATCGAGAGGCAAGACGTTCTAAACGCCTACATCCTGAAGTCATCCCAAGTGCATGGAATCATTGCAGTCAGTAATGTTACTGTACCGCAGTTGCAAACAATAGTGAGCCCCGGGACCAAAGTCGGGTCCCTTCTAGATTCCTTGAACGCTCCAGTAAAATTTGTGGCTATTTCATCTTCTGGAAGTGTCACTGTTATGGGCTACTCAAAGGCCAAACAAGACTTTTATACTCTGTGCAAGTATAATGAGATTGTTCATTGGGTGAGTGTAGAGAATGACCAGTTAATATGGAAACGGTCTAAAGGCGACTTAGCAGCCGTCAAGCAGTTCATTCAAGCAGATAAGTCCACGGCGAACAACCCGAGATCCACCCTCGATCTTAGCGATAAGATCGCACTCATCGTTGAAGAGACGTCTACGGAGAGAACCTCTTTGGCCGCTTATCTAGCGACGCAAACGAAAGGCGTTTATCCGTCCTTTTGGGTGTTGAAAGTGAACCTCAGTGAACACGTCACTCTTATCAAAGAAACTCCACTCGAAGATACCGACCTAATAGCGTTTCTTGCATCGGCTACTTGCATGGACACCGAGTGCCAGATACAAACGGAATTTCTAAACTTTTGTCTACGATTTGCTAAAAACGTAGTCGTGCTGTTCGAACATTACAACGTCATTCCCGAAGATTGCCAGGCAATTGTTGTACAGATAGTTCAGCAACTTCTGAAAACGAGTGTGTTTCAAGTGCTGTTTACAACCTCGTCGTCAACGAAGGAATTTCTAGAGGATAAGCTGTGTACCATTGCGTACACTTCTAGGGAATTGAATTTAGCTCAAGAAGTTCAACATAAGTTGAGACTTTAGTTACAATAACGAGATGTACTTGTAATAAAGATTAACCTTATTCTCATTCTTTTCACATGCCCGTATTTTTTACTTAGGCCATCATGCATTTTCTGGTTTTCAGGTAGATACATGTCTCCTTTACCTCATGGTTCATGCAAGCTTGGAGGAAAAACATTTTGCCTTTGCAACAACTAGAACATCTTATCATATTATTCTCTAAATGCAAATACTGCTTTTGATGATTCCTATGCCAATATAATATAGTTGCTTTCCAAACAGATGTATGGAATGTCCTGTATGGAAAACCCAACGAATAAATAAGAAATGAAACCAGTTTCATTCTGCTCATCCTAGGAATTATTATATTCAGTTCACATTGTCCGTGTGAAATTGCCTACGTACTAGTTTGCACCCCTTCTTTGGTACATTCCTAAACCACCCTGGATTAAACCGCGGAAAAATGAAGAGTTAACGCTAGAAGTAATGTAATATCCCTATTCATTTGACGGAGGTAGAAGACATTTTTAGGGCGCGAAAGCAACCCTTATTCGTTATTGAATTCATATGGTCTTGTCGTGGTTCTCGATCGCCGTAATGACGGATGTTTCCCTTAGACCATAGATCTAAAATATAGTCAAGAGGTATTGGTGTAATAATAATGATCTATACCGTCTAAAATGTTACCACCTCCTGCAGTGTGATTCACCGGTTAGTTATTTTTTCCAGTCGCGTTGATGGATGAGCGTTTTTGGTTGACTATTTATGTTATTTTATTACTTTTTCGTGTCGTCATTATCAACACGTTTCGTTTGATTACGATACTTGTTTTCTAAAGGCAAAAACAGAGAACTAGCGCGAACTAAGACTGCGTTTAACGTTGCCAGGCGACAGACTGTGAGTCAGAGAGACCGACATCTGACACAATATATTTTAGTAAAAGTCATTCCCTTTAAGTTCCCGTTAAATATGCATTCATTTGTTATTGAAGAGCTTTGTAGTAGTTCTCATATTTCTCACAAAGGAAATTGTGAATCACTTTCAACAAGCAGGTATTCATCAACTACGTAATACAGATTAATCCCCTCCTGATAATAAACCAGCATTACGACTTGCCTCTTCATATCCGACATGCTTGATACGATGCAAGGTGTACAAGACTATATACTGTGTGGATTGCGGATACTAGTGGATACCAAGCGGAACGTGAATGTTATCAAAATACTGAACTCAAGACTTCCTTATTGCAATTGCTTTACCTATCATTGTATTGTTATTTTCATCACATAACGTCACGTCAAATAAATAATTATAAACACAATTAAAAAATATAATTCAGGAAGTGAGAAGCCTACTTGAAATTGTAAGTACAACTGACAACCCGCGAATGCAGCAGCAGCAATGTTTTGTTTTGTTTTTTTATTTTAAAGATTCGCAATGATATATAAGGTTCAGGTGTATGGTACACATGGAGGACTGGACTCTTCCATGGAAGTTCATTGTAGAATTTGACGTGTCGAGTGATACTGACATTGTACATTCCTATTGTGTCGTAAACTCTTTATAACACAGTAGCCTAAGATATCGACGGTACACGAATCCGTGCCACATACAAGTACAACCCAAAATTATAAGTATAAAAATTATCTGTTGTTTAGATAAGATGCATTCTAAATCATTTTATTATAAGATGTCCATTTTAAACTAGGAAACAGACAAGGTCGTGGTTAGACGAGTGAGCAAATAATCGGGAGCATTTCCTTATCTCCCCCTAAGGGGCCCCATAAGGCAGGATCGATGGTTATTTCCTCCCTAGCCTATTAGGATAGAGTGGCGCATTATGACCGTACAGTTTACGCGCCCTTTTACCATCTTTACTCAAACCATATCATTTATACCTGATATATAAATCAACTTAAATGCAAATGCTGTCCGGTACTCAACACATGACTCGCTAAAATGTGAGAATTCAACATGTTATCAGCAATGTTTTGACTAAGTAAGTTGGGTCTATGACATTCAATTATAATCTCGACTCTTAGTATGACCGCGGGTAGCGTGCCAGTTTGAAGATTTTTTGAAGGGGGAAAACAGCCATCTTAATGTATCGTACCAGATGTTACCAAGCGGTGGGCAAACACTAAAAGCAGATCTTATTTCATAAATAAAACTTGATTTTTTTTTTTTAATAAAATAAGATCTTATTTCATTTAACCTATGCGAGTAAACTGGAGTAAACACACTCAAATAGTTCAATGCATCTTTAGTTATTTTAAATCGCTGAAGTATTAATTTGTCATTGAAATAATTTTCCCCCTTCAAGCAGGCTTCTAATCGGCACGCTACGTCGCTAGTGCTCGGGGTAGAGGATAGGAGACTGAGCGTCTACGCAAAGCAGGGTTGAGAAATTTTGCCCAGCCCGAAAAAACCCGGCCGGTTTTTCAACCAAAAACCCACTTGAAAAATCCCAGTACAAAGTGGGTTTTTGGGGTTTTTGAGTAAAACACACTTATAGATTCATATTAATTATTTATTACAAGAAACTGAAACAAAGTCAAAGTATAAGTGTAAGTACACTACACAAATTCCAAATAATAATCAATGCATAGGCCTAGGAATTGCTTATTATTACTCATTTCTTGTATTTGTATTTAAATTTAAAACTTTTTTTTATTGTTGCTAATCAATGTATGTTGTTTTTATTCTGTGTTAGTGAGAGCTGTTAGCGAAAAAATATTGCAAATCCGGATACCAGCGCCAAATTTTACATGGGGGTAGATAAAAATATCAGAATTAAAAATCCGCCGGGAGGCAAGCGATATCTCACCCCCAACACCCCATAAATCATCCCCTAAATTTAGAATAATTCATAGCTCTAATCCAAAAAAGAATTTTTTATTTAAATTAGTTATTAAAATTATGTTTTAATGTGTTTTAACCCAATTGGCCTATTCTCATTTCCTAAACAACATTTTTTCAACCCCCATCCCTAATTGTTTATAATATTTTTACCTTGATTTCCAGCATTACCAGTGAGGCACCTAGGGAGTTATCAGCATGAAATTTGGCATGATGGTTCATAATAACCTGAAAAATAATAATCCGCCGGGAGGCAAGCGATATTCCACCCCTTTTGTTCTCTACCACCCTTAACTTTGGGAAAAACGTAAGGTAGTATTTAATACATTTTGAATATTTCAATTGCTGATTAAAATTATGAGTCGATGTGGAATAGTCCAGTCAACAAATCATTCATACAAAACAAACAATTTTTTCACCCCAACCCTAATAATCATACTTTTAGTGACAAACACTGTTTAGTAAGTTACCAACATGAAATTTGGCATGGTGGTGGATAAAAATATAAGAATTACTATTCCGTTGGGAGGCAAACAATATTTTACCCCTAGTGCCCTCTATCATCCCTTAAAATTGGATTTGGTACTAGGTCGTATTCTATACATTGTAATTATTAAAATTATCCAATAATATTATGCTCAAGCATGTTTCCATCCAATCAACCTAATTTCTCGTGATTTTTTCTACCCCCACCCCTAATAGTGATTTTTTTCATCAACACTTATTAGCATGAAATTTGGCATGGTGATAGATAAAAATATAAGAATTACTATTCCGTTGGGAGGCAAACGATATTTCACCCCTAGTGCCCTCTATCATCCCTTAAAATTGGATTTGGTACTAGGTCGTATTCTATACATTGTAATCATTAAAGTTATCCAATAATATTATGCTCAAGCATGTTTCCATCCAATCAACCTAATTCCTCGTGTTTTTTCTTCCCCCACCACTAATAGTGATTTTTTTCATCAACACTTATTAGCATAAAGTTTGGCATGGTGGTAGATATAAAAACATAACAATTACTATTCCGTGGGAAGTAAACGATATTAACCCCAATTACATCCCTTAAAATTGGAAAGAGTGTTCAATGATTCGTTTTTTTTTCATTGTGGTTATCTGGAAGAAAGTATTCAATTAAAAATCTAATTAAAATTCAATAGTTTTGTTTATTTAAGAAATACAATAATAAGCATGTTACAAGTATCTATGTATTGTATGGTATCTATGATGACATGGTACAAGGTGGTATTTTCATACAATTTGTTACGAGTTTTGGGGCTGTGATATTACACTGTCACTTCAGACAAACAAACCGTCATTGTTTAGAAACTGCATGAGAAAATAAGCTGCTATAAAATACCAACTTGTTACCATGTAATCATAGATACCAACGCACAACATGCTTATTATTGTATTTCTTAAATAAACCAAAACTATTGAATTTAATTAGATTTTTAATTGAATATACTTTCTTCCAGATAACACCCATGAAAAAAAAACGAATCATGAACACTCTTTCCAATTTTAAGGGAGTACTTGGGGTGAAATAACGTTTACTCCCAACGCAATAGTAATTCTTATATTTATATCTACCACCATGCCAAATTCATGCTAATAAGTGTTGATGAAAAAAAATCACTATTAGGGGTGGGGTAAAAAATCACGAGAAATTAGGTTAATTGGATCGAAACATGCTTGAGCATAATATTATTGGATTATTTTGATAATTACAATGTATAGAATACGACCTAGTACCAAATCCAATTTCAAGGGATGATAGAGGGCACTAGGGGTATAATATCGTTTGCCTCCCAACGGAATAGTAATTCTTATATTTTTATCTACCACCATGCCAAATTTCATGCTTATAAGTGTTGATGAAAAAAATCACTATTAGGGGTGGGGGTAAAAAAAATCACGAGAAATTAGGTTGATTGGATGGAAACATGCTTGAGCATAATATTATTGGATAATTTTAATAATTACATTGTATAGAATACGACCTAGTACCAAATCCAATTTAAGGGATGATAGAAGGCACTAGGGGTGAAATATCGTTTGCCTCCCAACGGAATAGTAATTCTTATATTTTTATCTATCACCATGCCAAATTTCATGCTAATAAGTGTTTGATGAAAAAAATCACTATTAGGGGTGGGGGAAGAAAAAACACGAGGAATTAGGTTGATTGGATGGAAACATGCTTGAGCATAATATTATTGGATAATTTTAATGATTTCAATGTATGAATACGACCTAGTACCAAATCCAATTTTAAGGGATGATAGAGGACACTAGGGGTAAAATATTGTTTGCCTTCCAACGGAAAAGTAATTCTTATATTTTATCTACCACCATGCCAAATTTCAGTTGGTAAACTTACTAAACAGTGTTTGTCACTAAAAGTATGATTATTAGGGTTGGGGGTGAAAAAATTGTTTGTTTTGTATGAATGATTTGTTGACTGGGACTATTCCACATCTACTCATAATTTTAATCAGCAATTGAAATATTCAAAATGTATTAAATACTACCTTACGTTTTTCCAAAGTTAAGGGTGGTAGAGAACAAAAGGGGTGGAATATCGCTTGCCTCCCGGCGGATTATTATTTTTCAGGTTATTTTGAACCATCATGCCAAATTTCATGCTGATAATCCCTAGGTGCCTCACTGGTAAATGCTGGAAATCAAGGTAAAAATATTATAAACAATTAGGGATGGGGGTTGAAAAAATGTGGTTTAGGAAATGAGAATATGCCGATTTGGTTAAAACACATTTAAAACATAATTTTAATAACTAATTTGTATAAAAATTCTTTTTTGGGTTAGAGCTACGAATTATTCTAAGGTTAGAGGATGATTTAGCGGGTGTTGGGGGTGGGATATCGCTTGCCTTCCGGCGGACTTTTAATTCTGATATTTTTATCTACCCTCATGCAAAATTTCACGCTGGTATCCGGATTTGCAATATTCAAGTGTTCCTCCCCTTTACAGCTCTCACTATGTCCTTGTGGCAGTGTAAGCCTATTTGTAGAACAGAGTTTTGTTTTACTTGAAAAATAAAAGGTTTCTCTCTCCAGTAGGCCTACATAGGAGTATGACTAATGAAATATTTCAAGATAATGATAATGAAATTGAAACTGAACAGCTTTTAGGCTATTCATTATGCGAATTCAAATTTAAGCGCTAACCGAGATGCCTTAACCTCTAAAAAAAATGCATCACTAGGTCACTGCTAATTAAAACAAAACTTATTTTATTTCCTACTACCTAATATTTTTGTGGATAGGCATAGGTCTACTTTGAAAAATTAACCAATAATAGGGCAAAAGTGCAAAATAGACATTTTACACATATTTAGCTTGAAATTTCCAAAAACCCCATAAACCCCCAAAACCCCCAAAACCCCGAAAAAACCCGCCCAGGTTGTTTTTTTTTTTTAAGAAAAACCCGGGTTTTTCTCAACCCTGACGCAAAGCCTATTTACATTATTGGGTTGGGTAGACTATAAATATGAATGTTTATAATTATTTTTACACTATTAAAACACATAAAAAATAAAATTCCTGTTATCTGTTTTTTTCTTATTTCTTCCCAGTGGTTTGTAAGTATTTATTTGCAATATACAAAAATTAAGAAATACTGTCAGTATCAATAAAACCACACGAACAATAACCACGGTCAGAAATTAAAAACGCACTTTCGGTAAGTGCTTTTTTTATATTCTCCCGGTCTTAGAGTCTTGGTTTTAATTAATCAGTATAATATATTGTTTGAATATCAATGAACTATATTTTCATTTTCCTTGGCAGATATTGCGCTAACAAAGGCGGTCACGAATACCATGTATTCTCGTTACGATCCAAATCTCCCATTCATACACCTCGTAATAATATAATTAGTTTTCACTATGAATTGCAAAAATGTAACACATTATTTACGATCACTTTCGCCTAAAAGCTTCTTACCGACACACTTAACACGAAACCTAAAAACACTGCCTGAGTCACATCTGCAGGTACTTAACTTAACTGTGTAGTAAGTAAGTAAGTCACATGGCGTCTGCTATAACAATACGGAACTGCAAATAGGGTCTATTTCAAGCTGGATAATGGGCTATGTAACACGTCTGGAGGCGACCAACTAGATCGAAAGTGGTCCACGTATCCGATCCGATGCGATTAGATAATAACAAATAGCTCTCAGCACCTTGCCCTTAGTAAAGATCGAGCTACACGTAAACTAGATTATTGCCACGCCTACCAACTGAAAAACAGGCAAAAACCTGACGAGAATTAAATCAATTTGTGAAGTGGAAACAAGTTTCGGCTGGAACTTGTTTGGATGAGTGAGATTAATTGTGTTTTGATGTAATGCCCAAGTGCATCCGCATTTACGATCGTGGGTTGCTAGCTATCTTGAATCAAATAGTAGGATATATTACTAAACTTATATAATTAAATTAATTATGAGAATTATTTTGATTATAACATTAATAGGGAAGTTAAATAAATCAACACATTAATGAACGAGTAAGTATTTTTTGTAGACCACACAACTTCTAAAGTAGATAATACAGTCAGATGTGGCTCTGTGTTAGCATGAGTGGGTCTCATTCGAGAGGTCGCTTGATTCCCGCCTATACACCAATCCTAACTGAGAAGCTTGCCCAACTACATTAGCTTCTTCCCGGCACAGTGATTAGCGACGTTGACCACCAAATACCTGATTTTGTGAAATTTAATGCATGGTGGTTATATCAATAATAACCACCTTTCTAAGGAAAATGCAGAATTACCTTGATATACTTCAGTTTTTCTTTCAAACGTATGCAGTTCCTGAAAGAGATTTTATGGACACCACAAAATTACAAATAGCAATGTGTATAATAATAAAAACGGACAGTTTTTTTTTAATATCCCGGAACTTTAGTTAAAAGAATTTAAAAACAAAATGTAGCTAAAAGAATTAAAAAAAAAAACTCCAAAAATTTGTCACTGCTAATTTCGAATTATAATCATTCCAAAATTTAGCAAAAATTTCAATTTTTTTTACCAAAACCGAGAAAAAAACATTTAAATTATAAAAAGAGGAATTTTATCAGATGATTAATTTTGAGAAAAAGTTTACAATAAAATTCCGTGCATGTAAGATTAAAAACTGTGTATGAGCTTCCCCTTACTGTACGATATAGGGAGAAATATATGAAAACCTGATATGCAAAACAAAAACAAAAAACTATCTTAGTCCTCGAAGTCCCCCAAACCCGGCGGGCCAGCCTCCACTCCTCCGCCAGCATAATACACCTAGCGACGTGGTCGGGGAGAAAGGGTGGGAAATATCGTAAGAGTTACCTGATTGAACTATAAACCCACAGCTAGAGGCTCAACTCAATGAAAGTGGCCTGGCTTACAGCACCGTTTGTGCTGCAAGTAATTATTAAACGCATACAACATTTTATTTCTTTTTATTAAATGTTTACAATTGATTCTGTATTGATTCCAATAGAGGAAGCTCAGCCTCAGCGCTTGCACGCAAGACTGTAGTCGGGAGGTCTTCGGTTCGAGTCCAGACACTGACAATCTTGAGTTGGATTTTTGGTTATTGGTTTGGATGAACCTTCCAGCTCTTTATATATCATTATACTAACAAAATTCGTGAATTATTAGTAACGTGAAACATAAAAAATAATATCCTTAATAAGTGTTTATTGGACAAAACACTGGTCTTTATTAATTTTATTTTGTGATATTTCGACTTTTACTTAAAAGTCTTTTTTTTTTTTAAAAAAAAAACGCTTTTGAATTAAAGTAAAAATATCACAAAGAAATATTGATAAAAAAGACTAATATAAGTCGAAATATCACAAATAAATATTGATAAAGAGCAGTGTTATGTCCAATAAACACTTATGTAAAGTAAACAAAAGAAGACTTTTGAATGACTGTATTGAATTTCAAAGTTTGAATGTTTGAATGTTTGAATGTTGAATGAAAAGTAGAAATATCACAAATAAATATTGATAACGAGCAGTGTTATGTCCAATAAACACTTATTTAAAAAATAAATACCTGTTCTACTAGTTTATTTAATCTACTGAAATAATATGTTTATGGTGTATGAGAGAGCGAAGCATTATGTCCATCACTTTTCTCTCCATCTGTGATTGGATTACGTCTCACGACTTAAACCAAACACAACGTCCGATTTGAGTTGCGTTTTTGTTGAAATTGCCCTTCAACAAGGATGATACATAACGTTTTTGGTGATTCTGGGGGTTAGGAAGGTTGAAAGGAAGTAGTTAGCGTTTGAAGATTAGTTTGAACAGGACCACCATCATTAGTGAATACATGAATAAGTGATAAACAATAAATGGTATAAGCTTTGTCTTAGTCTGGTGCCGCCACCAAAATGATCGACGAACAGCTATAGTTATTGTATCAATATGGGCATTCCCGTACTTAACACCGATTTTATCGAATGCACTATGCGAGTTAGTCTTAAAGGTACACCCTCCAAACTCAAAAAATATATTTCATTTAGGCTAAGTTATGAATTCATAAAGTAACAAGCAAAAATTGGATTCAAACACCCTTACCGAAAACAAAATTGGCAAATTTAGTTATTTTCGAGCTAGGTACCATCGGCAAAAATCTCCCATAAAAAAACAACATGGGGACGATCTTTATGCCCGTGACCTTGGAGTATTTTGATCGAAAAAATATTGGCCATCATTGACGTACTCGAATAGCTTTTCTGGAAATCCTCTACTTCTAGTTTCTGTAATTTGAGCAAGTGGTTTGGTCAAAATATTATAATATGCTGATTACCATGAAGGGGTATAATTTCGGAACGGAATATTTTTGCGTGTTTGAGTGTATATTTGTGCACATTTTGAAGACACAATTTTTTGAAAGACCATTTAGATTTTTATGATACTCAAAAGTTTTCTATATGAAACAAAAAATAACAAGGTTAAAGCCGATTTAAGAAATTCCCAAAACCCCAAATTTCCCAAATTAAATGAAAAAAAAGCAAAAATTAAACATAAAATAAATAAATCGTAAAATCACAGGTGCAAAATATAATTTGGAAACCATCATTTAAGTGTAGCTCGTAAAAAAATTGTTTGAGTGTATCGATACATCTCTAACCAAGTACAGGCGTATTCTCATCGACACATCGACAGTGTATTGTTAGTGTAGTAGATCGATACATTGGAAAGGTGCTACTTAAAGCGATATAACATCTTTAGCGCCACTTTTGACCTACTAAGCGATATAGAATGTAGAACAATAAGCTAGGCTCGATGTCGACAAAAACGGAACAACGCTCGTGAATGTGACAGACTAAAATGTAAATTCGGAAAGTGAAATAACCTTCCCTTTCAAATGTGAGCCAGCAACACACGCGTTGCACGTAACAATATCCTCTTTTCGGGAGGTGGAGCGAATATAAAAGCCCGGCTATTTCCCTCAAGTGTCATAACGTTCCTCACCTTCGCCACAGCAACAAGCATACTTACTTGCAATAATGACTTTCATCAAGGTAAGCTTTTAGTTACATAACTGCTTATTTCATTCGTCCTTACATATCAAGTTTTCTAATTTTGCATAATTAAAAATATTTTCAACTGTGTTTCTAATTATGCTTCAACTTATTAATGTTACTCAACTGTTAAACAATGAGGGTTGCAAACTATTGTTAACAAAATAAAAGCATATAGTGTGTAGTTTTATCATTTTTGGTCTCTTTTTTTAACAACTAAAACTCTAATTCTATTTCTTTACGAACAATATTTATTTTTGAAGAAATGTATCTAAATTAAAATTTAATATTGCCTAGTTTAAAAAAATGTTTGTGAGCTTGTACTTTATATGAAAATAAACAATCGATATAGGGGTAATTAATCTTACACCAAGTTTTCAAAATATGACACAGTTTACACTGACGATTATTCAAATGTAAATCATTGGTGCCAACTTTGTATACGTTAATAGTTTTTAAATACAAATATATTGCACTATCATTGTTATCGGTTTCTCATGGGTGCTTTAAGATCGTTGGTGCATGGCCATATTATCATGAACAATACATAATCTTGCATTGAGGGTTATAATTACAATTAGAAATAATAAAAATAATATGCAACTGAAATAAATCTCTTGTTTAAAAAATTACATTATACATTTAACACAGAGTTATTCTAAATATTTTTTTGTGGAATTTTGTGTAAAAATGAAGAAATCTAGAATGTAACGATTATTAAATAGACATCGTACTGGTCGATAGAGGTCGACAACACAATTTAGACATGTAACTTCAAACTTCACTATATTAACCTGTATTCTTTGTTTTGTTTCTAAAGGTTGCCGTTATGCTGGCCGTGACTGTGTCATGCGCCCTGGCCTTCCCCCAGCACGGATACGCTCAATACGCCCACGCACCCATTGCTGTCGCCCATCATGAGCCCGAGCAATACGTGAGTTGAAACTTATTTTTCATTTGATTTAACTACTTTTATATTTAGGATCATAAATCTGCATCACAAGACTACAATGAAGAATACAATATAAACTTGTTCGTAATTGCGTCATGTATTGTTATTTTCTGAAACGTTTTAGATGTTATTCACAAAATATATTTATAAGTTTTTCAAATTCGTTAGTTATTTAAACGAGATGAATAATTAATTGAAAATGTTACAGCAGAATAATGACATGATAAATACAAGTCGTTGATACTTCCTCACTTAAAACTTGTACACATCAAATTTCCTTTGTAAACATCTATTTTTTACCCAACAATGTTTTTCATGACAAGACAATCATAAGCGGTAAGCGACCAACGTCGTTATAACGTTGTGAGCACGAAGATATAAGAGCTTAAAGTATAAGCTTATATAAGCTTCTTCTAGTCCAGGGAAAATTATGTGTTCAATTTTAATCATTGATAGTAAATTACATACGTTTAGCAAAAAACTGATAGAAAATGTAGTTCCAATGTTCTTCGGCCTCGGTTTTAACTTTTATCGTCTAGTAGTAGTAAATAATGTTTTTAAGTGTATTTTTATGAATAATTTATCACGTGATTTAAACAATACAAACACACAAAAATCAATAATTCAAACCATTTATAAAGTCACCATTTTATCCATGTACAAAATACAATTCCCGGAAAGAAAGTTTGTAATGTGCACTCTCGGTTTGTATTGTTATCATAACTAGAACTGTGTACAGCCTTACTTGAGTAATTGCAATTAGGGTATAATTTTATTACAAAATTATTAGTTTAACGTGAACAAGTTAAAGGAAATTCATTAGCCAAATCATTAGATTAAATGAAAGTGCATACTAGAAACATATTGTTAATTGAACTGAATCATTGATTTTTATAAAATTGCACTGGAATTATTTACCAGATCTCTTTATCGTATCCCCTGATATTCAGGAAGTGACCATTATACACGCTTAAAATAGAAACAAATAAATAAAAATGGTACTTATATGTTTTCAATGCACTACCGTGAGACGTATACCAAGCGTAATGATAGCCCGATTCGGGAGGTCCCGAGCTGGACACGACCTTTCAGAAAATACTAGTTTCTTTACATAATAAAGTGGCATACTTATTAAGATATTACTTGAGAAAGAGTGAGAGTTCACATAATAATGTTTGTTTGTTTTGATTGTTCCAGGCCCACCCCAAGTACGAGTTCAGCTACGGAGTCAAGGACGCCCACACCGGTGACATCAAGGAACAGCACGAGGTGAGATATTTCAAAAATTAGAATTTCACTTTTTAAATTTTAGAGAATAAGAGCAACAGTGTGAACTAAAACCTCTTTCAGTTAATATTATATTTTAAATAAACAATCTCTAGGGTTCTAACATTCTTACATTTGCCGCAGATACAGTATATCGAAGTAAGAAATCATTTATGAAGGAACCAAATTTAAACTTAACCTCTTCGCCGCCAGGTCCGCGACGGTGACAAGGTCCAGGGCCACTACAGCCTGGTCGAGGCTGACGGCACCCGTCGCGTTGTCCACTACACCGCTGACCACCACAACGGATTCAACGCCGTCGTCACCAAGGAGGGACACGCCGCGCACCCTGTCGCCGTTCCCGTGAAGCACGTCCAGCCTGTCGTCCAATATGCGCATGCTCCCATCGCCATCCAGTCCCACCAGCCCGCCTACGCCTACCAGTCCGCTGGACAGAGCCAGGGATACGGACAACATTATTAAACCACCCTTCACACATTCTCTTCGCCAAATCCATATCAACCACGCATTGTATTAACTCCTCACCACCATTACCTAACTCTCATTTTGATCCATTGACGACAATTTGTTTTCGTGCTCGTACGACGACCAAAAACTACACATTTTTGTCTTTGGATCATGTGTGATATTTCTTGTTGTTTTCTGTTATTCATCTAACACTTTCACGACATACCTTCTCACCATGTTACTTTTAAGTCATGCCATAACACCTGTTAGTCATCGATTTGTTTCATGACAATAAACTTGTTGAAAATAACCTGATTGTATTTTTATCCAATGCCCCGAACAGTATAATCATTATTTTTTGGTAAAATATTTCTGAATATGCACTTTCTTTGTGCTCCCAATTCTCCTTGCCCGCCTGTGGCTGGTTCTGTCCAGCACGGGCCTTGCCCTTCAATCTCTCTGTAGTCGATCGTGTCGAATGGAGTTACTAAGGTACAATTAATAATTCTTCATCTACATCAACATTTGTTTCGCAGTCACATAGCACGAAGTAAATAGACGGTGGTACTGATAACTACACTGGTAAGTGAGTGGTGAATACAAACGACCAAACGAAGTGACATTAATGTCAAGTCCCGTATATCCTATCAAGTATAGTCTGTAATTGGCAGATTTTTACTTTTCTCCCACCTGCCACTCGACTTGAGAGTAATATCACCTAATTTGTTACAATCCACTCTCATTTCATAGGCTAACGCAACCTCGCACAAAAATGCAATTCGTCCCACTTTGACGGAATATGTAACAGCACTCACTACAATATCACCGTGAGTTTTTCATTGGTAGTTGGGAAAATAATGGTCTCTCGTAAATTTCAAATATTTATCATTGATATCACAATAGTGCTTGTTAAACTTTGATAACTTATCAGTTGACATCACATCTGTGTCTTCTGAAACCAACAGAATATATTCAAAAACATACATGAGTGGTAAATTGGCTTTGTATGCTATAGTCCTTTACGAATTAATTGATTGATTGATCATAATATTATAATTATAAATCAATCACATTGCTAATGAGAGTAATAGTTACTGAGAGTTGTTAAGTTTATACAAGTGGTTCTTTATTTAGTACAGCCACATTTGAGCGTGTCTACAAAGAGTATCAATTCAAAATTAATCCACGTGAAGAACCAATGACATATTTCGTTATAACTTCCTTGATAGACATTGAATTGTGTTAATGAAAGCGTCTTATAATAAACTCCTTCCATTGACTACAAATTAATTAACCTCTGATCTGGACCGAATTATGGATCTGTTACGGAACTGATCTTTAGGGCCAGGTCTTGCCAAACCGTAATAATATAACAAAACCAGTTTTTTATTTTATTATATAACACAAATTTTCAGAATTTTATGCTTGTAATATTATTTGAAATGAGATCTTATGTTCGTTTTGAACAACTTTTTCTTTCGTGGGCATAATACCATAATTATTATTGTCCAGTTAGACCGAATGCATGCCAATAGAACTTGTTCTTATTGCGAGATCAATGAATTTTCTTGTGATTTTTTCTTACCGCCATTGTTCGCTTATTATAACTAATTATTTATATGTAATTACTTATTTGGTAAGGAGGTTATTTAATCTAATTTAAATTACATACATTGCAATTATAAACCATATAGCGCCATTCATGAACCACTTTCTCTGTATTTATCTAAGAGTTTGGAATGTCGTTAGTCGGGTCCCTCTGAGAAGCAAGACAGAATTAACTGCGACGAAAAACTAAACCTGCAAACTTGACCCACTTTTAAAAACATGATGCTCAGAACGACAGTAAAATAATTAATAGTCACCTGGCACTAGACTCGATACTAGAAGCTTTAAGAACATAATCTGTTTCTTTCTCGTGCTGCAGATGCAAAATATATCTATACACGAGTAAATCAAACTGTTAGTAAATTTTCAATTAATTAATAAGGCAGAAGGACATTTCCGTTTTGTTAATTTGAAGATAATAAATCTTCGCCATGAATAATATGTTAATTTTTTGTTTCCCTTTCAAATTAAGGACAGTTGTAGTTTGTATAATATTGAACAATAAAGGAAATTTTGAAGTAAACAACATTCTTTGGGGTTGTGTGATGATTATGTTCAGTTGTTTTAAGCACGCAATGAAAAAACAATGAAATACGAATGCAGTGAATTTAAAATAAAATGCAACTTTTTGAAAAGAGTTCAGTTCAGAAACTTGAACTTCTTTTAATCATTGTGAATAAAAATTGAACAAATTTCCCAAAGCTTCTTAAAAATAAATAGTATCATTCCGACTCTGTATTTGGGTTCCGATCCCTAAAAGTAGCATACTTATAATTCCCATTATAAATCTCCCTGATTTAACTTGTCACTTTGAGATGTGACGCATGCTCATCTTGCAACAAAGTCGCAAATCATACATTACGTTCGTATTGAAACCCAAAGTTTGATGTAAAAACAATCATTATTTATTATCTTGCAATAAGGTCATGTGTTGATTTCCAATACCAAAATTACGTCATTAGATGAGGGTAAACTGAGGAACCGGGTTCGATTTCACGCCCATGCATATTTTCCTACGTTTTAATTGAAAACATATTATCTTTCATACAATATTATGTATGGTGGCAAGGCCTCTTATTATAAGTTAAACATTTTAATCACACAAGCACAGATTCATTTTAGAATTATAATTAATTTTCTAAACAATAAAACGTATTATAACTCCTCTTCCTCCACAATGTTCTAAGGTAAATTATTCCACTCAGACATTGTTATGTTTATGAATTAAAATTACCCCACGCCAGTCTCTTTTTAAATTTCCAATTATAATCCCTTATAAACCTCCTTTTTAATCAAACCATTGAATTCTCCCCACCCTGAAAACGCCTTGGATGCCTTAAACAGTTTTGTGAGCCTGCCTTCATAATACGGTAAATGTTTTTAGGTTATAAATTCACTAAACACAATGGTTATCAATCAACTATAAAAATATTAACTGCAGTGCATCCAAAATAAATAAAAAACAATACAAGTTATTTTATGACATTGGTTATTCCACAATCTTCATGATGATCTTTTAAAAAAGTCGCCTCACCTAACTCATTGCCGAGATATTGTAAACCAAAGTTACAAAATAGTTCAATACATGTAGAAATGGCTTGAAAACGTGGCAACACTGTATGACCTCAACCTTAGCAAATGAACATGAGCAAACAAAATAAATATGGTTAATTTTGACAGTTTGACTTATCTTTGCCAAATGTAAATGCATTGACGCTATAGTCATAAAAATATGTTTTTATGAGCGTTTAGGCTGTTTATGTCGATATGTAAATTGTTTTTATTATTATTTACCTTACATACATACAAAGAAAAATCAGATTTTCTCTATTCAACTCATTTCTATTGATAAATAGCAATGTTACAATATATATTCACAAACATATTTCATGTTACACAGGTGATACTATACAAGAAAAACTACCAATAAAACCAAATGACAACCAACTTGAATTCAAAGTATGACATCCCATATTTATATAAAATAAGAGGCAAATATTAAGTAAATATATTTTTATTGAAATCAATAAGATCTTGTTATAAATGGGGGGGGGGGGGGTACACTCGCTGTAAGTTAAATTGGAATATGAAGCTGTAACACATGTGGTCCACATATAGTATATCGTTAAGAAATACGCTGATTAGTTCAGCTTCCATACAAACTGATGACGTAAAAGATAATTAAACGCTTACAAAAGTTTAGTGTGTGTAAAATTCAGTGTGTAAAAATTAATACAATACTACAAGTTTCTTAAAATTTAACCCAAAACTTCTAAAACGTAAACGCTAATGCGTGTTCCTTATGTGTCAATATTCTCATACTTTTAACATCGTGGGTAAAATTGTTGTGTAGTCTAGGCTGTACTTAATCCTTATACAACTATTAATAACGACTATTTTATTACTATGTGTGAATTGATAGTCAATGACTTTTCCGTTGCGTAGAAGCTTTATTATTACACTTTTACTTTTACCATCCAAGTCTATTAGCTAGAATGTTATTAATTTATTGAGCAAGCTGTCGTAAACGTGTGAGATGCTCATAAACTAGACTTAACTTTGTAATAATATTAACAAGTAAAACTTCTAATAGATGTTACATGATCAGTTTTATGGTATAATATACCCCTGAAGAGGAAGCCACCCCATATAACCCATGTAACCCATATAATAAATTATAAATCGCCTGCAAACTTCTTTAAAAGGTTTCAATAAGAATACCCCAATTGATTTCGATATTGCACAATACAAAACTTGGTTTATTGCATCAATTTTTTTTTTGTAAAACCATAATTGTCTAAAAAATGTTGAGATAGTTTTCTTATTACTCATTTCAATATATTATGACGAATATATAAATGGTTATCTATAAATTAGTGAATATAAGCTTTATTATTATCATTTATCGTTAAAAAAATGGACACACGGATTATCTTTAGTACATATTATTATTAAAAATGTGCCAGGATTAAGAAGTCGACAAAATATGTGTGCTTTTTTTTAAAAAAAAAAAAAGATTGATAGCTGTTATGACATGTGATAAGTTGTATTTAGTTCTCCTCCTTTGCAAATCAGTTTTTAACTGAATAGGATAGACGATACATAAATCAATCAATTAATCAATCAATAAAAAACAAAATAAACAATAGTTTTATTATTTATTTATTATTTTACTAGATCGTTCGAATTACAAATTAATACTTAATCTTGTCAATATTGGCAGCTGCAACCGGTAATAGAGTTACTCTACTAGCTTCCAGTGCATACACACACACGCTGTGCTTACCTGCGTAGTTGTCAGGATCACGTCACAATCTGTGCGCACGCATGACCGCGTCGCACGCTCCATTAATTACCTACCGACAGTAGCCAAACACGGGGAGATAGCCCGGAGCCTTTAGACTTCCTCCGTCGTCTCGATGCAAGACCAGTGTGATTCACTGGCGAGGGGCCAATTACGTTATGAATATTACATAATACGCGTTCATTTGTTGGAAAATGTTTTGGAATGCAATGTTGTTAGATCATGTGTGACTCGCAAGACTGCTTCGGAGTACTGTGGTTCGATACCCGGCATCGGCAATCTAGACAGAAAGTTATCCAGTCTTTTTTAATTGGATTGAGTCACTTAAAACAGCCCTGGGACATTCTCATAAAAACTTCATTAACACTCAATAAGTAATTAGTAATGCGACTGGGCAGGTTTTACACGATACATTCAAGACCAAACTAACACAAAATATTTCAATGTAAATAAAAAAACATAGTGGATGTTTTATTATTTTTTTGTTTTGTGATTTAATATAATAATTATTTAATTAGTATATGTCTAGACTATAAGTATTAAAATTTATGTGTGGTTTGGGTTTTTACTTTCAAGAAACTCATGTGTAACATAAGTCAAGGAAAATGTGCAATGTTATATACAATATGTATATGAAAATACATTATAAAATTGAGCCATATAAATAAAGCTATTATATTGTGTTTCCATGTCCATGTCCATGTCCACCATGACCCGGAAGTAAATTGTCAAACTTGGTTTTTATCGAGCTGTAGGTCCCATCGTCAAAAATCACCCATAAGAAAAACATGGGGGGGACTATATTTATGTCCCGTGACCTTGGAGGATTTTGATCAAAAAAATATTGACCATTATTGACGTACTCTACAGGCTTTCCCTCTATATTTTGTTTTGTAATTTGGATAAGTGGTTTGGTCTAAAAATGCTGATAACCAAGAATGGGTGTGATTTTGCAATGCATATTTTTGCGTGTTTGAGTGTACATTTGTACACAGTTTCAAGACAAAAAGTTATAAAGGGCCAATTTAGATTAGTAGGATGCTCAAGTATCTATGCGGAACACAAAAGAAGCAGGTTAAATCGGAATTAAGAAATTTCCAAAAACGCCATTTTTCGCAAATTTCCGGATAAAAATATAAAAAATTCGTTTAAAATCACAGTTGAAAATTAATTTTAAAACGGGCATTTTAGTGTTAATTTATGCTATAGAGTATGTGGTAAAAAATCTTATTTTGGGGTAATAGCCCCTTTAAGCCTTTAAGTATTGTAAATTTTAATAATTTACTAATAGCGATAACCGGAATAGATTGAGTAAAACGTTTGTAGCATAATATAACATTGTTCTGAAGTAAGTAATTATTACGACATTTTGCAATAACATATTGTTGAATTCCAATTAGAATTATTGAAATATGTAATATGTGTACGCATTTAATATATTCAGAAAACACAAAGTACATGAGTAGGTATTTTATGGAAAAATGTAAACGAAAAAATGTATAGTCAAAAAGTTACTTAATAATTATGATCAGCATCTAAGATGAGGTTACCCGCCACGAAAATGTTACCAATGTAACAAAAAACTATCTGGGTAAAATTACATCCTTGAAAAGTGTATTGCCATTGATTACTAAACGTCGAACACACGTGTCACACACACGCACACGCACACGCACACGCACACGCACACGCACAAGATCAGGTTATCGATCTTATCTTCCATACCACTATTTCCATTACTATCACTTATCTTTGAATATCCATATACTATCAAGCACAATCACTATCACTATAACGGTCACCGCCACTTACATATTACTATAGTTATCCATATCATTATCACTATATAAATTAAAACAACCACCATCACTTATTAATATCGCTGCCCATATCACTATCACAACCACCATCGCTATCAATTACACTGTCATTATTAATATCGCTATCCATATCACTATCACAACCACCATCACTATCACTTTAACTTACACTATCGCTATCAATATCGCTATCCATATCACTATCACGACCATCACTATCACTTTAACTTACACTATCACTTTCAATATCGCTATCCATATCACTATCACATCCATCAACACTTCCACTTCCACTATCACTAACAAAATCCCTATCGCTATCACTATCATTATCACCAGCCCTATTAAAAAATAGCATAAATGCCTTGGTTTAAGGATCGTGAATGGAAGCACGTACATATTATGAAGGACTGCAACCATTTCCATATAAAACTTTTATAAATTGTGACATATTGTTCTGGCTCGTTAGTTTGAGCAGCTAGAAATGTAGATCAATTAGTCGTGTGTGTGATAAATACGGCGAGAACGCCAGAGTTTTGTGAATGTAATAGACCACATGTAAATTAAGTTAGTGCTTCCTTTCCAATATGTTCCAATAATGACATAACTCCAGCTAGTTACTTAACGCGCAATGTTCCCCTAAGCTGGGTGTGGGGGATATAAAAGAGCCGCGCTCGTTAACCAGTGTCATATCGTGCTCTACATTCACCGCAGCAACAACAACCATACAACACTAGCAGCAATGACTTTCATTAAGGTAAGCGATTTATAGTTTTACTGTGCGACGACATACTTTTACAATTTTTTGGGATTTTGTTTAAAAAATCATAAATAATGTAAAACTATAAAAATTATTTCTCGATTTGTTTATTCGGGACATACTCCCTTTTTTAATTTCTGAATTCTATTCAATATTATAACAATTGTGTTTAAATCAGTTTCTTGTAACAAATTTGTAAAAGAAAGAAGAATGATTTGTTTGTATTACAAGTCAATGAAATTATAGGCGTTAACATTTAAAATATAATATTATCCTAAGAAAAAAAATCACTGTTATTGATGCAGATGATATACTATCATGTAAGGAATAAATCCTCTTTTCATCAGCTACTGTTTTCTTGTTTATGATTATTATTGTGCGATATACCTGCATAACCGTAACCACAAGGCTTGAGATTTGTAACATTAAATTTATTTTCTCTTAATGTCATTTTAACTATTTATTGGTTACAATTTGCTTGGTGTACAGTAATTTCTAAACAATTCTTGTCGTGAGGAACATGGAACCGGATTAACATACTGATAGTCGATTAAAGTAAATCACAATTATCAAGACTGATCCAATCAAAGAGACGGTCTACTAAAATAAAATAATGAAACCGGAATTTAAGTTTTGTTCAGCAATAATAATAGTCAATCCTCATTTCATTCTAAGCAAAACACATGATAAAACCATTGGTGGAATACCCTTTAGTAAATATTGTTACCACGTTTTTACTCATGCATAATTTTTTTCTTACAGGTTGCCGTTATGCTGGCCATGACTGTGTCATGCGCCCTGGCCTTCCCCCAGCACGGATACGCTCAATACGCCCACGCACCCATTGCTGTCGCCCATCATGAGCCCGAGCATTATGTAAGTTAATATTTTATGAGTAATCTATTTAACTATCGTTGGACACACTGATGAACACAGCACACATCAAGCACAGTTAATCGTAAGATATTTCGAATAAAATTAGCAAACAATATAATTTAAAATTAAACAGTTCTAAAGATTCTGATAAAGTGGTGCAAAATAATATGTTCATATAATATATATAATAATTTTCTTTTTAAATAATATATAAAAAATAATTTAAAAACATATCAAAATGTTTTGCAAACTTTTTAGGGAATATAATTTTTTATCCAAACTGTACTTCCAATGTTAACCGAACTGTAAGACAAGCTAGGTAGACATTTTATTAATACGTGCTAGAAACGTATTCCACACCTTTCGTAACCAAACAGAAGTTTTATTGTTTTCATTTCTTTCCAGGCTCCCCCCAAGTACGAGTTCAGCTACGGAGTCAAGGACGCCCACACCGGTGACATCAAGGAACAGCACGAGGTAAGACTAATTATAATATATAACTTAATATTTATCTAAAACTTTGGAATCATTTCCGTGATAAGTATTGCAAATATATGGTATAAACACAAAATTTACCAGAGTTGTAAGTTAATTGTCTGGAGATCAAGTCGTCCATCCGGCAAGAGCAAACTCAGGTTCTATTCTGAATCTAAGTTGCACTGGCAAGAAAATCCATTTCAATAATTTGGGAATAATGTTATTATTGAATCCTACCTGTTCACCATATGCAGCCATTCAGCCCCATTGTTTTCCCAACGATTTGCAGTAGCATAAACCACATCTCCTTGTCCGGTACGGGCACGGAATGTTTGACCTGAAATCATGAATAAAATCAGTTATTACAATTATTTAATATTTAAATACAAACTTTAAATAAAATTATCCTCTTTCCTTTACGTATTCCTAAGGAACAACATTTAAGGATAGCAAAATTTAAAAAAAAATGATAATATGGGATTGGTATCAGGTGGAAGGGGATGACAGTTTCACTCAATTCACCTCAATTAAAAAAACCATTACCAGAGGAAAATATAACTCAACATTTCATGGTATCTTCATGCTTATAAATCACCTAGAAGCTTGTACAAAAATTTAGTACGTGAATTAACAAAATTAACCTCTTCACCACCAGACTCGCGACGGCGACAAGGTCCAGGGCCACTACAGCCTGGTCGAGGCTGACGGCACCCGTCGCGTTGTCCACTACACCGCTGACCACCACAACGGATTCAACGCCGTCGTCACCAAGGAGGGACACGCCGCGCACCCTGTCGCCGTTCCCGTGAAGCACGTCCAGCCTGTCGCCTACGCCCATGCTCCCATCGCCATCCAGTCCCACCAGCCCGCCTATGCCTACCAGTCCGCTGGACACCATTATTAATCCATCTCTCATAATCTCACACATCAAACGCCCATCTTATTTATTTTCAACCTTCATTTTCACGATATTGATGATATCATGAACATCATTTAAAATCATTAATGACAGTCATTAAAGTATTTATTTGTTTTCATGCTAGTTCCATCACAGCCAAAGTTCTTTCAAATAACGTGAAATGTTTCACGTAGTTTGTTTTCTTCTTCATAAAGCATTTAAATCATATACCTGACCAACCACCAATCTTCATCATTGTAACATATCAGTCACAATTCATGAAACCTGTTGATTCTTGCTTAGTTTTACGGCAATAAATTTGTCTTTAATATATGTTTGTATTTTCTGTTAATCACCCAACATCTGTTCAGTCCCAACATTAATGATTGATTTATGTTAAATATTATCTTAATATCTGGTTGCCGCCAAAATGGTACAGCGCCGCCTTTTCCTTTTAAACTTCCTTATATATTTTATGCTAGTCATGGTATTCCTTAATGTGGCAATGAAACCTTATACTTTCTGGTCTAATGCTTCGGCTGCGGTTAAGAATGCGGCTTGTTCTCGAACTTATTACTCGGAAAACATCGTTCCAATGCTGGTTCAAGTGGTGATAACTGATACGATTTCATCCAATGTACTAAAATGTATAACTTTTGCTTTTGATCTGTTGGGTATAAGTTTCATTTCTGTGTCATCTTTGCAACATTTTGACCAAACAAGTGGGCAGCCTGCAATTCATTACAAATGTGCAGCAAAACGATTAATACGATTTGGGAGGCGAGTGACGCTATTTTTGGTGGCTGTTTCGATCTCGACCACCCTTAATCACATCGTAAGTTTTATTCCAAGGTTCATGCAGTCTTCATAATAACAGAAATTGACAATTAAACACAAACATATTTCTACACATTAACCAGAAACTACAAAATCCATCCCAGATCGGAGGTTGCAGCCGGGTTTCGCGGCCCAGATTTTACAGCAGGCATTTCTACCAAACTACTTTTCAAAAAATTTGACTCACGCAATGCCACATACTATATTAATATTAATATTTCTATTCAGTAACTACACTTAAAGTACTAACTAATAAGTATCAATTAGCATTATGTGATATCAATCTAAAGGAAAAAGTGTCGAGCCGAAACACTTCATACCACATGCGATAATGGCAAACACAGTCCCAAATTATATCTATTGGCACGTTATTATTCTAAGACTAGAACAGGAGGAAAATTATTATTATGAGACAGCGAAACAAAAGTTTCAATTGGGCTGAATCTTTTCCCATAGATTGATTTATAGGTCCGGTATTTTAATGTCCTGTAGTTAAAGTGGAAAGTAAACTTAACTGACAGGTAGCTTGTTATCATATGGCATCCCCCAATCAGAAGCCTTGTAAATATTTTCTTAGAAGACTACCTGGCAGATAATCTTAACTAGGTATTGGAATTCTGTCCATAAGACTAGTAAAAAGTCAATATGATCGCAATGGAGCGTTGTCCTCATTTATAGAAAATATGTGTGTAATAATAAAGTGTTTTTAACAGTATTTCCCGGGCATCTTTGACGGTAAAAGAGAAATTAAAAATTATAAAAGTTATCTACGAAACGGGTCATATAATCATATTTTCAGTAGTCAACGGTTATGTTACAAAACCTTGGAAATATTAATGTTGATGAACTATATTTGCATCAGACTTTATTTATTTTCTTTGATATGGATGATTTTTTGAGGGAAATGTGCAAAAATTCAGTGTGATCGGAAAGACTCGTTTTTTGGCATAAAGTATTTTTAAATGTCATCATATTTCATTGATGTCCACGTAATGAATACCTACATTTTAATAGACGAAGAAAACCTTCACAAAATCATTTGTATGTCCCTCTTCCGGTGACGTAATAGGTTGCTTTGTGATTTTGAGTAAAAGTTATTGTGAATGGAGCGCCCAAGGAATATTTAAGAATGCCAATCATTTGCATTCGATAATTATCCGATTATCGTTTATTATTTCGATTATTAAGAAACCGCGGGAAAACTTTCAGTCAGTATTTCCGGTGACACTGACATGTATGAAAGTCGATGCCAACTAAGTCTTGGGATTTACATTTTAGTTTTATATTATTTTATATATAATACTTTCCGTTTGCCTATACACGAAAGTACACACAAACAAAACATTAACCTCAACAAAACTGCAAATTAATTATTGACCCAGATTTCCACTCGTGAAGCTGTATTTGATCATTTCTACTTTTCTTTACTGAAATCTATCGTTTTATAAACCAATTCTTTATAAATAATTGATATAAATTGAATTCATAGTTGTTTATTTAACAAACGAGGATGAGGAGATCGCATTTAATAATAATGTATAAACATATTATAATGTTCTGATGAAGTTAATTGACAACTAAGGATAATCTATATTAATGTAAATCGTAGTGAGAAATAATTCATGATATGCAATAAATCTCATTAACATGACATGATATACTTAATAATGTATAGACAAAAATATATGTATTAATTTTTATCTTGGATGTAGTATTGTAACATTAACCGTTGCTTACGTATTATTCATTGTAAATTAACTATTGATAATTTATGGATTCCTAATTAAACTTGAAAAAATTATATATCCATATTATATAAATGTGTAAACTTATAGTTTGATCGTAATATGAAATGATAACGAAATATTGTTTCCTGTAGAATAATAATGTATGTTGACTTATGTTGTTTCTCTTGCACATTTTTAAACGAGTTAATTAAAATACCTTAATTTTAATAATCTATTTTCATTTCATCACACATAATGGGTCTCTAAATTATTGACGGTCATAAAAGTAAAAACGAAAGCCATATATATCGTGGCATGTTACACACATTGTAAAAATATGTATTCAATTAATTATATTTCATACCATTTAATTAAATTTGCAAATAACTTTCATATATTAAATCAAGCGATGTGTCGTAAAACATTAGATCAAATGAAACGCAGATGGAAACAGCACTGAAATAAATTCAAGATGGACTGATTACCATGATATAATTTAGTGTTTCAAATATTTGATATTTGACAGAAAAACTAGGATTCAACATTCAAAATGTCGTATTTTGTAAATTGCATTACAACCATTCAATGGTACAACCAGGCATAACATACTACGGATTAAAAATTTAAAAAAAATCTTTAAAGGGGCTAAAAACCCCAAAAATTATTTTCTACCACGTGATCTATAACACAATACTACACTTAAATGACCGTTTAAAAAGTTATATCTTGTAACTGTGATTTAACACGAATTTTTTAATTTTTTTGATCTAGAAAATGGCGAAACTTGGTGTTTTGGAAAATTTCCTAAATCGGATTTAACCTGCTTCTTTTTTGGTCCACAAAGAGCATAGGACCAATCTAAAATGCCCCTTTATAACATCGTGTTTTGAAACTGTGCCCAAATATACCCTCAAACACGCAAAAATATGCATTCCAAAATCACACCCCATCTTGGTAATCAGCATATTTTGACCAAACTACTTGCCTAAATTACAAAACAAAATATAAAGAATTTACAGAAAAGGCTGTCGAGTACGTCAATAATGGCCAATATTTTTTTGGATCAAAATCCTCCAAGGTCACGGGGCATAAAGATCGTCCCCATGTTATTTCTTATGGGAGATTTTTGCCGATGGGACCTAGCTCGAAAAATGTCATGTTTGACAATTTTTTGGGAGGTCATGGTGGCCCCAATAATTTTTCTGTTAATTGCTAAATTCATTAATAGTAAGCCTGAATGAAATATATTTTTTGAGTTTAGAGGTTAAAAACCCCTTTAAGATATTTTATTCCCCAGATATATCCATATGAATTCGAATCACAATTTGAAGCATTTGCTTAGCAGTGGCTATTGAAAACTTGTTTGTATGCTTTAAAAAATATACGTATGATTGAATTATTGAATATAGTGGCACAGTATGCGTTATTTTTGAACCGCTATAATAATACTATCTTGCTGCTATAACAAAAATTTAAAAAAATAATGCACAATTAAGTATTATAACCAAAGATGATAAAAATAAATCTCAAGTTACCACAATGACCACATGTACACATTATAACGAGAACGCGTACAAGATTACCCCAAAGAGGGAGCGTAGCTAATTTCATAATCTACAGATCGTCGAAGAAGAATAAAAATAAATATCTTGCCGTACGTTGATGTCTTTGGTGGGGGTCGGGGTCACGGGGTAGAGATGGGTCATTCGACCTAAAACATTATACTGAACGGCCCGTCACGAGAATCGAATTATGTTGAATGACGCTTATGTTGAATGGAACATCACAACAATTTTAAAATACTTTGAAATATTAGCAGACATTTTAAGGTTGAACGGCGCTCCTGACAAAATTTGTTAAAGACCTTTTGACTCTGAAAAAAACAAACATTTTTATACCGAACGGCGCACACTTTAAACATAGAAATTGAAGCCATAGATTTAATGTTGAATGGCGCTTATACCCAACGGTTTTTCTACCCCGTGACCCCGACCCCTTTGGTGGAGGTATAGGGAGGACGCAATCTAAAACTTTTGTATCCGGTTTTTTTTTGGGGGGGGGGGGGTGCTTGTTCTAGCCCCCAAACGCCCAGGGTCACCAAAAACATCACCACAACGTCGCCAACAACAGGGTCACACAAAAAACAAAAACCGCATAGTGGTGTTCGGTTTTCATCTTAAGACGTGTCAACGCACAGACGAGCACACGGACAGAAAAATGATTAAGCGAGCGTTTCCATTTGACTCTGCCGGAAAAATTAGTCACTGTTTTTTTTTTTTTTTTTTTTTTTTTTTTTTTTTTTGTTTTCGCCATAACGTTCGAACGGAGGCTCGGATCGAGTTGAAATTTTGACCATCCGCAAGCTTCGTTCTCGATTGAATGCCATTAGTTTTGTGGCAAAATCGTTCAAAAAGTTAAAAAGTTACATTAAAGTTAATCGAAAGTTTTTTTTTTCAAACTAAACGGCGACAAAATCTGAGATAGCCAAATCATTTAGAATGTCCGTCCGGTCACGAATATGTTAATTTTATTTTGATCCGATAAGTAGTGTAGATGGAAATGACATAATAACAAAAGTAACGTTGCCATGGCAACGAAAAGACGCGCGAAGTTTCTAATGCACTGCCACCTAGAAGTAATCAACATACTTTCGAGGAAGCAGTCTATTATTTGTCACCAAAGAGTTTAAATAGTTTTCCCAATGAGTCAAGGTCCTCTAGATGGCGGTGGATTTTATCCACAAAGTAAAGGTTTACACACGGGTTTACCCAAATACCTTGGCAATAATAAATAATATTGGAAACATGGCCCTGTGGACAGCGAACGTCGCAAATTTTAAAATTTAAAAAAATGTGCAATGTGGGTGTGGGTCTAGCTATAGCACGTGCTCGCTTATCAACGCGTCCAACTGAGCGTTTCCTAGTATACTTATGTGAGAGTTTCACTTCCTAACAATCAAATGTGCGTGTACATGATTATAACTAGAAAACACTCAGTTGGACGCGTTGATAAGCGAGCACGTGCTAATAGCTAGACCCACATTGCACATTTTTTTAATTTTTTAAATTTGCGACGTTCGCTGTCCACAGGGCCATGTTTCCATTATTATTTATTATTGCCAAGGTATGTGGGTAAACCCGTGTGTAAACCATTACTTTGTGGATAAAGTCCACCGCCATCTAGAGGACCTTGACTTCTTGGGAAAACTATTTAAACTCTTAGGTGACAAATAATACACTGCTTCCTCGAAAGTATTTTGTTTACTTCTAGGTGGCAGTGCATTAGAAACTTCGCGCGTCTTTTCGTTGCCATTGCAACGTTACTTTTGTTATAAAGCAATTTCCATTAACACTACTTATCGGATAAATAAAATTAACATATTCGTGACCGGACGGACATTCTAAATGATTTGGCCACCTCAGATTTTGTCGCCGTTTAGTTTGAAAAAAAAACTTTCGATTAACTTTAATGTAACTTTTTAACTTTTTGAACGATTTTGCCACAAAACTAATGGCATTTAATCGAGAACGAAGCTTGCGGATGGTCAAAATCTCAACTCGACCGAGCTTCCGTTCGAACGTTATGGCGAGACATACAAACAAACAAACAAAAAAAACCAAAAAAAAACCAAAAAAAAAAACAAAAAACAAAACCAGTGACTTATTTTTCGGGCAGAGTCAAATGGAAACGCTCGCTTCGCTCGCCTAATAAATACAGATATAATTAATGAATGTATTTTCAAACTAAAGTGTAAGTCCGTTTATGTTTACATTGTGTGCCTTAAAAAAATAGTATTTTGGAGTTTACTCACTTAGTCACAAAATTGATTTTCAGTGGTGGACATTAAATTTAAAACAGATCAAGCCAACCCTGCAGGCGTATTTAAACCGTCTACCTACACAGAGAATTACAAGATCTAATTTTAAATTTTATAAGTTAGATCCTGAAGTATGTTTATCATTACCAACGTATAAACAACTCCACGTTAAAAAAACACTCGTGTGATTATAATTGAGTAATTTAATAACAAGTTGGTTTGACTTGTATGCCTTAGATTAAAGGTAACGAATTCACATTAACTAACTTCATTTTCTTTTAAATGTGCATGGCTTTGAATTTTAATGCATTTTTAAACCATGCGTACTATTGATTTGCGTCGAAATGTGTGTGATAATAATTTGATTCTCGAATCATGATGAATAAGTTTTCTTTCAATAAAGCTGCAAAAAATAAATGTTGCGTTAATTTTATAACCAATACAGACATTCAAACTAAATAAGGTTTCAAAATACGCAACTTTTACAATCATATGTGGGAAACAAACGAATTCAACTCGTCAGGTTTTTCCACGTATTTCATTTTTATTTTTACAATACACCTCTGCAAAAAGTCAGACATCCTGTATTATAAACGTGTCTAGTTTAGACTGCTGCAGCGTGAAAGTGGATTATCCCACAGACAAACTACTGCCAACATAACAGATAAGAGTAATGCATGATCGAGATCTAACGTTTATTACCGCACAGCTAAATGTAATGCACTCTGGTGTGAAAAAGAGGCTGTGTGTGGACCAATCCAAGACCCATTCTTGTTAACATCACGTCTCGTCAAAATTGTTTATGTAATATGTTAGTAGAAGTAATGTAAATTAGTTCTTATAACTGCAGACAATAGCGGAACAAAGTTTGTACGACGTGTTTTTGCACCTAAAAGATTACTTTGGTTGCACTCTGAAACGTTACAATTCTATCGTATTATTTTTTAAGGATCCCAGATACTTTCACATCAATAGAAGAGCGTCGCATTTTTTTAAAAATTTGAAGGAAAAAAAATTCTCCCCGAAATTGGTGTAAAAATCCAAAAATATGTACTTTTGCCCAAGAAGTAGCCTCGATGAGCGTCATAGAAGGAACACTATCAACAACCAAAATATAATTTAACCCTTTGTACGGATGTGGGATAATAATTTCCAACCACTTTTCAAAATTTACGCAATTAAATCTGCCAGTTTTTCATACTTTTCACCCGGGTAAAAAGCTGCATTGCTTTGTTTGTAAATTGGTAGAATTTTAACATATTGAATTCTTATGATAAGAAGGAATTTTGAAATAATTCAAAATCCAATTGTGTATAAAACACTCAAAAACACAAATTTCCGAGGTGTCCAGGATATTTTATTTGCCTGTAGTAAATTCAATTTTAACATGTAAAAAAAAATGGAAAAAATGAAAAATTGCCAAAAAATCTTATTTTTGAAAATAAAATAAAATTTCGGATTTTTTTAAACTTTGATGTCAATTTGGAATCCAAAATAAGCATTTTATTCCTAAAAGATCAAGGAAAAAATCTAAAAAAAATTCTAAAATTCCTTAAAAAATCACGAATTTTCAAATTGTGAAGCTATAGATAGCAAAATTTTGTGCTCTTCTCTTTTTCCCTATAAAGGATTAATATGCTATCTTTATTAGACATATTTACTTGATTGGACATAATTGAAAGGACTAATTAAGATACAGATTTAAAAGGCTCCCAGAAAAAGTCATCAAAATTTGAATAATTTGGGGAGATTAAGAACTAAAAACTTTTTTTTTCTGTGGGGGGATATTCAATTATTTGTCTTCATTTCATCCACTTTTCTCGCAATGTATATATAATGATTTAGAGTGTGCGATTTTTTAGATATGTATGAGGAATCACATTATACAGGTTTGACCGGTCCGAGACTCGAAACCAGGGCTTCCGGTTCACTCTAACCAGACGAACATGTCATCAGAAGAACTGAGTTTCCATATTTTGTGGATCTGATTGTTGGCAGGTGCTAAGTTACAGAGTAAAATTAAGTACGATCGTGCGTAATTCCCTAATTAGTAAACAAAGCAAACAACGGTAATAAGATCACAAGCTTCCGTGGTGTATTACGTGAGTTGGCTGAGAAACAAGACTAGGAATCAGAACAGGAAGATCTGAGCTCGAATCTCATTCGGGCACAATTGAGTTACAATTTATACGATTTCTCACACCTTGTTATCAATTAAGTGTGCGAGTAAAAAATTCAGTCATCTGTTGATAACGTGTTATGTAAAAGAAACTACTAGAAGATTCTAGTTTCGTCAACCTCTATCAGATACACTGTTTTTGTTGCTGACGACCACAATAGTCCCCAAAACGAACTAAATCAGGGAATAGGACACATGTGACAGTTGGCAAATAGCTATTCGCTCCACCGGGAAGAATCCGACGTATAAGAAATTTTACATAGTTTTCAATAAAGCATACATAGACTGCCCTACAGACAGTCGTAGATTGTCTTTATATTTTGTCATAAGACAGGATCAATCCACGGATATGTTTAATTTTCCAAAATCTTGATAACCAACTTTTTTTATGATTTAAATGTAATTTTTTTAAGTGTTAGTTAGGGCCCTATATTTGCACTTCTGTGACAACTACCCAAAATTTCAAACATCTGTGGTGTGAGTCGGCAGAGAGAATTGGAATTACCTTAACATCGCATGTCCTATATATCCTCTTAAAAAGCCTATACCAATAGATGTTGTTCAAGAGTAAAGTTTGAGACTGTGAATCAGAGTAACTGTATGCAGGTAGAACGTTAAAAATACAAATCATTGGACTTTTTACTATTATTTACAAATATTAAAAAAAATAGTCTAATTTTTTCAACTATTATTTTAGCCTAACAAAATTATTTGTTTATAACAGTAAAAAGTCCAACGATTTGTATTTTTAATCTGAATCAGAGGTCGCAGTTCGCTACCTGGCACCAGCAATCCTGACTAAAAGTAACTTGTTCTCAATGCTTAGTATGTCCTTGGACACTCCATCCAAGTCCTTGGACATTCCTTCACAATTCACCGAACTCTAAAATACCTCCTTAGAAATCGGAAAAGGGGCATGCAATTGTCCCGACCAGGTTTACCGTGAGATTTATTGTAATTAATGCTACAAGCTATATCAAGTAAAAACCGAAAGTGAATAAACGGATTTCATTTCACGCATGGCGCTGCATTCTAATTCTGGAGGTCAACGGTTCAATACCCGTAACCGACAATTATTGTAACTTCAGTTTTCCAAGGCTTTCCCGAGTCAAAGAGCGAATGCTGGAATTGAGCTAAAAAATTGTATCTTTGGGATTCTTAATTTTTCAAGTTTCAAATAAAAGTATCCATCATCCCTTGAGTAACTATTACACACCATACGAAATGAATTGTCTCTTGTATGACACTTTCCCTGTAATGTTACTAAAAAGAAACATGGCTGTAATAATACGAAAATGTATTCTGATAGATTCGTGAGCATATAATTTCTGAACAACCTATTAATATTTCAAATATTTAAAGTATAAATTAGAGCTAAAAGAGAATCGGAATAAACCTTTCGGAATAAGCCTGGTATGCCCGAAAATCTTTAAATCTCTTACCGGAGTTTGAGTGGACCTTAAAGTAGCCTACTTGTTCTGAGGGTGTGCGTTGCCTATATAAATAGGATCATATAATAAGATCAAACCGCAAATAAAAATGTCACTAATTATTCTTGGGATCGTGTCATCATCGAGATAAAGAGCCGACCTTGAACTCAAAACCCTTCTCCACGAACGTCGTTGACAAGATTAGAATCCGAAACCTTACCATCAAGAAAGTCTACTCGTGCCAGCATTGAGCCAATTCTAGTCGTGATTCTCTTTATGCAGACATCCAAGTCCTATAGAAGTTTACCAGACACAGAAAAAAACATACAGCGATAAATTGTAGGGATTATTGTCTAATTTTGTAGACTAGACTGGCTTTTAATATTAATTAATGGTTTAGGTTATTACGGAGAAAACTCGGGAGTCGGATGAATGTAAAGCAGTTCCATGTAAATTAAGTTAGTGCTTCCTTTCCAATATGTTCCAATAATGACATAACTCCAGCTAGTTACTTAACGCGCAATGTTCCCCTAAGCTGGGTGTGGGGGATATAAAAGAGCCGCGCTCGTTAACCAGTGTCATATCGTGCTCTACATTCACCGCAGCAACAACAACCATACAACACTAGCAGCAATGACTTTCATTAAGGTAATAATGAGTTCTTGATAAACATCGCTTCTCGGTTTAAGTCAGGCAATACGGTTTTGTTCAGCTTGAATGAAGTTTAGTTATTTCGTTTGTAAAATATTTATTGTAGCGATTTAGATGCATGTAAGTAGATAGAATGGATTTAATTTTGAAAGGGAGTAAAACTTTGTTGTGATGTTACACAACAGTTGCTTTCAATTTTGTTCTACCAGTGTATTTTCGGTTTCAGTACAATTTATAGTGAAAAATATTTACTTAACTTGCGAAGAAAAATGTTTTAACTTTTATAAAACAAATATTTTTCGTTATTTGGAATCAATAACAAAATTTTAAAATTTTGTTTAATTTACATCTTAGATTTACACACAATCTTAACTATTACAGTATTTATGTCGCAAATCTAAATGCATTGGCAGCGAACCATGGCCTGTTGTGATTAAGATTCAAAATTTGTCAAAATTTGGTGTCCACAAATTTAAGACGATCAATAAAACAATGTCGATTATTTGTTTTTAATTAAATAGTTAATAATACACTATTAAGTCATATTCATATCACTTCAAATAATATTAAATTTACAATTTTGTATTCTATGTCTAAGGTATAAAGCCTACCAATATGTAATTGTAGAATGTTTTTTTTTTTTTAATAACTGCTTCTTATACCTCACAAGTTAATAATCAGGTTGTTTATTTCTTTAATGCAGCACATGCATAGGACGCACATAATCATTATAAGATAACACACATAAAACAAAATAGCTAAGTATTGGTTTTATTTCACAGGTTGCCGTTATGCTGGCCGTGACTGTGTCATGCGCCCTGGCCTTCCCCCAGCACGGATACGCTCAATACGCCCACGCACCTGTGGCTATCGCCCACGCACCCATTGCTGTCGCCCATCATGAGCCCGAGCAATATGTAAGTTTATATTTATCCATGGAGTATTTTGTAATCATTATTTGAAATAAGTGAAATTAAACTTCAATTAATTAAAGTCATTGTTTGTCTTACATCTGATACAGCGTAGATGCAGTAATTTAAAATAAAAGTGTACAAATAAATAATTAATTACTTAATTAAATGACATTTTTTTTAAATTTGAATAAACTTTGCGGGGTACGCCCCCAAATGTTAACTCTCATTGTCTTGGTTATTCACCTAATGTTTTTAATGGTAAAATACAAGTTATGCTACCAAGTTACTGTTTACTTATGATTATGAAACCTATTCCAAGTCATTCCCTTAATTATACAGAAGTGTTGACCCTATGATTTATTTCCAGGCCCACCCCAAGTACGAGTTCAGCTACGGAGTCAAGGACGCCCACACCGGTGACATCAAGGAACAACACGAGGTGAGAATAATGATCTACTACTCCCGATATTAAACTTAACATTCATTGCATCTAAATCAACAATACGCTTTAAACCAAGAAAAAGAGGTAATTTATAATAATATTGATTCCCTAACCTTGGAACCAAATGTAATTACTTAACTTGTGTTAAAAATACAAAATAGTATCAGAGTCGTTTTTTCATACAAAAATTAGAATTATTACAGATCAAAGAAAACAATTTTTTCTTTATATGGGTAGAGATAAAATATGTTGTTGTGAATGGCATATTTTACTACAAAACTCGAAAGAGTATCTGATAAAAGTTTGTTGGTTCTATAATACTAATTGCAAATAATCTTCGCAGTTAAAGTGCCCTAAAACAGCCTAATAATAACACGAATACAATATTATGAATCTACACAAAAATATATAATTTTATACAACATCTAAACAAATGCTTTCTAGGTAATTTCTAAGCAAAACATAGACTGGCCACCAAAGTTAAAAACGCTCATTCTATACCATCCCTTCACAAAAACACAATATTTAACTGACCGCAGTACCATAAATCCAACATATTTACTCCAAAAAGTAATGGTGTATTATAATAAAAGCATTTTTCAACGTTACAAAAAATGTCTCCTAAATTACACGGATTTTTGCTTTGTTATAAAGGTATGCAACTTGAGGAGTATGCTTTGTGGCTTAGCATTTAATATAATGATAGCATGTATGCACATCACGAATTCATTTGACGCGTAAAATAAACGTGAATAATAAACTTAACCTCTTCGCCACCAGGCTCGCGATGGCGACAAGGTCCAGGGCCACTACAGCCTGGTCGAGGCTGACGGCACCCGTCGCGTTGTCCACTACACCGCTGACCACCACAACGGATTCAACGCCGTCGTCACCAAGGAGGGACACGCCGCGCACCCTGTCGCCGTTCCCGTGAAGCACGTCCAGCCTGTTGTCCAATACGCCCATGCTCCCATCGCCATCCAGTCCCACCAACCCGCCTATGCCTACCAGTCCGCTGGACAACATTATTAAACCATCCATACCACACTTCCTCTCATTTCTTCATCTTCATGTTTCAAGTTGACCATTGTCATTCGATCATTTGAACTTCTACAAGTACTCTGCAAGTCTCCAATCATATTCTTCCATGCTTGTTATTCACAAATTTGTCATTCATTCTTCACCCTCCTTAAATTTGTATTTATTATGTGGTCACCTATTCATTACTCAGCAAACCATCATCACTATGTTCTATTGTAAATAAACTTCACATATAACAAATAACACAATATATTATTATATCCTTCAACATTCCTTTCACATAGAAAATATAATCATTCATATTTTATGAAAAATATTACAAATTACTGTTTATTTGTAATATATTCCTAATCAGTAACTAATTGTCCGGAATTAATTTCGTGAAAAATGAATTTATTTTATGAACTCGGTGAATTCATGGGTCCATTAACTTGGCTCAGCCAAAATAAAGTTGTCGTAAGTTTTTTGTGTTGCTTGTGCAAAAATCGAAATTGGTTGTGAAAAGTGTGCAAAAAGTGTGCAAAATTCACAGCATATCGTATGTCACAATTTCATTGGTGGTTGGGCCAAGTTAATGGACCCTGAATAATTCATCAGATCCGGATTCGGTCTTACCAACGGTATTACTAGGTATCTTGCGATGGAAAAACCATCACCATTAACCCTGGAAAGCAATGTATCCTGTCCCGTACTATTCAGTTCCTTACAGCACATTTTTCTCCACAATCGATATTCAAAACGAGTGTTAACGTGACTGATGCACCATTGCGTAAAGAAATAGCGCTTTTCATAGACAATGGATTAAAATGTCTGCTATGTTAGAAGCGAATACAAAATAATTGTAAATTTAAAACGTAATGCCATTGTTTGATCGAGGGAACTGAATAGTTCTTTAATATATTACGCTTTTTAATCAATTAATATTTACATAATAAGAGAGTAAAATGTCCACCTAATTGTATTTTTAAATATATTTTCTTTTAAAAAGTTTAATTTTAGCGACTTAAAATGGGCATTGGTGCGACTAGAATAAATAAATAAATAAATAATATGAGGTATTTTAGGGTCAGATAATAAAAATAAAAATAAATAATAATAAATATGAAAGTGAGAAGATTTTAAAATATGCAGGTCAACTTTACATATTTGGATGAGCGTAGCGAGCGTAGCGAGCGAAGCGAAGATTCCATTTCACTACACTGGAGAAAAAAATCCGGAATGTTTTTTTTTTTTTTCTTTTTTTTTTCTTTTTTTTTTCTTTCTTTCTGTATTTTTGTCTGTCTGTTAACACGATTCCGGCTAAACTGATACTCCGATTACGATGAAATTTTATGGAGACCTTCAAAATCTCTGAACTAAGAACTGCCACGTTTTTGAGCGCAATCGAAAAATTATTTCTCATGAAAATCGCAATTTTACGATTTTTTTTCGATTTTTAAAAAATTTCTTCGACTTATAACTCCTACATGCTTTATCCGATTGTAATGATTTTTTCACAGAACCTTAACTTTATGAATTGATATATTCGTGTGAAATACATGCTTTATCCGATTGTAATGATATTTATTTTCACAGAAGCTTTATTTTATGAATTAATATATTCGTGTGAAATTTGAGCGGATTCAAATAATTATTTCTCATTAAAATCGCAATTTTACGATTTTTTTAATTTCTTCTGCTTATAACCACCTACATGCTTTATCCGATTATAATGATTTTTTCACACAACCTTAATTTTAAGAATTAATATATATGTGTAAAATTTGTGCGTAATCAAATAATTATTTCTTATGAAAATTTCAATATTACGATTTTTTCCTTTTTTAAAATTACGATTAAAATTTAAAAAAAAAATAAGTTAATTTTTTATTTAATTTGATTTAATTTAAAAAAAATTTCAACAAAGTTCTGATTTTTTCACAGAACAACAGAAAATCCGCAAAACACATGGCAGCTCAATTCACCAATTACGCTCATCCAACAACGCGGCGGGACTTAAGCGTTTTCCTAGTTTATAACAACTATATTCTAATCGTGGATTACTTGTCGTCACTACCTGAGCCAGACCCTTCTATTTATTACTTCCTGTTAAAAACCTAAAATATTTTAAATACCGGTTATCCATTGACCGCAATCCCGAGACTACCAGCCAATATTAAAACCACGTAGAAATTACATTTTTTTCGTGATTTGTCGAGAACGGTGAAAAATATCTCAAAACTGATTGCGAACAGCTATGTGGTTTTGTTCGGACAATGTAATGCAGGAAAAAGTATTCAAATATAATAATCGGTGCTGTTTGTATTTCAAATGCATTAAATTAATTAAATAGGGTATCTAGTAAAATACTTGATTACTATCACATTATAATATTTTTCGGGCAGGTTATAGTCCTTACAAAACCACAAAGCATATAAATATCTGCATACAGTTTTGAGATTTTAGCTGCGCTCTAGAGATATGGCAAAAAAGTAATTTCGCGTGGTTTAAATATTAGTGGTAAAATTACACTTGTTATAAACTATATTTTTATAACATTTTTCCTTGAAATTGTGTAAAGCTGGCAGTTAGTGCATTGACGGTTCTACCACGTTTTTGTTTTTCTTGTAGCTCAATTTTAAACCATTTTATTTCGGAACATGGATTAATATAAGTGTGTTAAATTAATCTACAATAAATATTTAAAACGTGTTAGATTCGTCAATGCACTCTCAGTTTATCACAATTTCAAGTAAGAATGTTACAAATACAGTTTAAAAAAAGTTTAATTTTATTGTCCACTTTCGTCTCGATTAGCCAAAGTGCATAAATATGAGACGTTAAGCAATATCCAATCAATCATCTATTGTCGACTTCAATATTTTAAACATTATTTTTTTTCAGGGATTATCCATTGACCACATGCCCGAGCGGAAGTAATAGTAGAAGAGTCTCACTCAGGTACTGTCGACAAGTAACCCACGAATTGAGTATATATGAAATTATAATGGCTAACCAACGGACTGACTTTAACAATAGCAGCATCCTGATTATTGGTGTAGGGTTTATTTTTTAATGTTATTTTAAAACTGGGAAAATAATCTATTGTATAACCCTCTCAGTAAAATATTATGAAGTCAAAGGAAGATTGCAAAACTGTTGGATGAATGAACGAGGATCTTGAATACTACATTAACATGTTTTCATATTTTTTAGGGGCAGGATATAACCTCCGTGTCAGCCATTTATGCCCATGTTTAGATACTAGCGTACACACGCATTTCATATTTTTTTAGCGGCGGGATATAACCTCCATATCAGACATTTATGCCCATGTTTAGATACTAGCGTACACACGCATTTCATATTTTTTAGGGGCAGGATATAACCTCCATATTAGCCATTTATGCCCATGTTTAGATACTAGCGTACACACGCATTTCATATTTTTTAGGGGCAGGATATAACCTCCATATTAGCCATTTATGCCCATGTTTAGATACTAGCGTACACACGCATTTCATATTTTTTAGGGGCAGGATATAACCTCCATATTAGCCATTTATGTCCATGTTTAGATACTAGCGTACACACGCATTTCATATTTTTTAGGGGCGGGATATAACCTCCATATAAGCCATTTATGCCCATGTTTAGATACTAGCGTACACACGCATTTCATATTTTTAGGGGCGGGATATAACCTCCATATTAGCCATTTATGCCCATGTTTAGATACTAGCGTACACACGCATTTCATATTTTTTAGGGACGGGATATAACCTCCATATTAGCCATTTATGCCCATTTTTAGACACTAGCGTACACACGCATTTCATATTTTTAGGGGCGGGATATAACCTCCATATTAGCCATTTATGCCATGTTTAGATACTAGCGTACACACGCATTTCATATTTTTTAGGGACGGGATATAACCTCCATATTAGCCATTTATGCCCATGTTTAGATACTAGCGTACACACGCATTTCATATTTTTTGAGGGGCGGGATATAACCTCCATATTAGCCATTTATGTCCATTTTTAGATACTAGCGTACACACGCATTTCATATTTTTTGAGGGGCGGGATATAACCTCCATATTAGCCATTTATGCCCATTTTTAGACACTAGCGTACACACAGTAGTAGTGTTTAGTTAGATACTGATGTCGACTGTTTAGATACTACACACTAGGTGCAAAAATTTAATCTCGAAGTACGATTTTGTTTATTATTGTTTTAACACACCGTCAATTGTCTTTCACGGTTGCGCAAGGGCAATGATTATCTGAAATAACGTTTGATGAACGACTTTAGTTTTGTAAGACGGTAAAAATTAAGTTTTGTCTGTTTGTGCTTGCGTGTTTGTTTTCTTTGTTTGTTTTATTTTTTGTTTGTTTGTTAATTGTGGAAGAAAGATGGGGACGCGAGGCGGCGATGTCATAACGATCCAGCAAACTTTAGCCGTAAAGAAATCTAATCTTTTTATTTTAGAGGGTGATATTCTATCTAAAAGCAAATTGTATGTTTTATGTGGATGCAATACATTTTGTATAACATTTACAATATTATTGTGTAAACAAATATTTTCCTATTGGATTCCCGCTTAAAGGTATGGTTCAGATTATATGACCATCTGCAGACGATAGGTATAAATAGTTATGGTTTTAGGGCAGGGGAATTCACACGGTGAATTAAAAATTATATTTCATTCGGGCTAACTATTATGAATTTAGAAATTACCAGAAAAATTATTGGGTCCACCATGACTTCTTAAAAAAATGTCAAAGTTGGTATTTTTGAGCTAGGTCCACCGGCAAAAATCTTCCATAAGAAATAACATGGGGACGATGCCCCGTGACCTTGGATGATTTTAATAAAAAAATATTTGCCGTTATTGACGTACTCGACAGTCGTTTCTGTAAGTCCTCTATATATATATATTTTTTTTTTTTAAATTAATTAATTAAGGGTTACATTAAAGCATAGCCAAATACAAATACAATACAATCAGATGAACAAGTACAATGTTGATGCCCTACTATCACTAATAATAATAAAAATAAATTAAGATGTCAAAATTAAAGTTATAAATTAAATGAAAGTCTTACAAAGTAAATTAATAAAAGGGATGAAAACTAGACTAAACTAATAATTTAGAAAAAATGCAAACAAATCAAGCATGGATTGTGTACACTTCTACTTACAACTATTTTAAATGTATTAGTATAGTTTTTAGTATTTATATAATAATAGGCCTACTATTTGCTGCAGTTATAATTCACTATGGCCCTGTATTACAAGTTGGATAATATTCATATTCGAATTCTATGAGCTCACTTTATAATTTACATTAGAGAAGGGAGGGAGGACTACATTTCCTAAAACTGGTAAACAATACTTTGCAGATCTTTTTTAAATTTATGTTTCCTACTACATGATTTTAGCCGAGCGGGAAGGCTATTCCACAAGTTTGCAAACCTGTATTTAAGAGAGCGCTTCCCACTCTTCTCTTTGTTTACTCTAGATATGAATAGATTTTTATTTGTACTTGAACGGAGACCAGCTCTGCGAGGGTTGTCAGGCAATAAAGAAGGGTATCTTGGATCAGGATTCGAGTTGATAAAGTCAAATGCCCTAACAAGCGTAAGGAATTTTAAACGAGATTCGATTGTAGGAATTTTAAAGAATGCCCTTGATTCGGACAGTTTTCTATGTTCTTTGAAAATATGCAGTGCTCGGTTTTGACTCAATTCCAGCTTGTTCTTGTTCCCTTTATTCACTGAATCTACTATGGCCGGACAGTACTCAAGAGTGGGTCTCACACATGACAGATAAAATATTTTACATTCCCAAGGATTTAGAAATGGTCGTAGTCTTCGTAAATGTAAGTCCGTTTTTTACACTTGTCTATAACTTTGTTTACATGATCATTAAATAATAATTCCTTGTCAATACGCAGTCCTAGATGATCCAGTGTCCAGTGTTGTTCCAGTTTTGTTTATAATTTGGGCAAGTGGTTCGGTCAAAATATGCTGATTACCAAGAAAGAGTGTGATTTTGTAATGCATATTTTTGCGTGTTTGAGTGTATATATTTGTGTACTGCTTCAAAACACGATGTTTAAAGGGCCATTTTAGATTGGTTCGATGCTCTAGTATACTATATATGTACATCATAAGCGAAGCATAATAAAGCTGATTTTAGAAATTTCCTAAAAATTCAATTTTCGCAAATTTCTGGATCAAAAAATAAAAAAAATTGTTAAAATCACAGTTCAATATATAATTTTTTAAACGGTTATTTAAGTGTAGTATTATGTTATAGAATATGTGGTAACATTTTTTTTTTTGGGGGGGGGGGGGTTAATAGGAATGACCAAGGGCTGGTTTCGATCACGCAATCCCTAACATTTGCATTTTAAACGGCCGAAAACCTTAGACAAATCAATCAGTGACAGTTGCCAGTGTCTAGTATCGAACCCAAGACCTCCTGAACCAAAGTTTCACGCGGTAGACATTGAGTTATTTATGTCTGTGTGTGTAATTAATGAATGCATTCACATGGTGGAACCTGAATGAACACATACGATGGCAGTCTTGCAGTAACTAGTATCAACGCTTGGCTGGAATCAGATCAGCTGATTCATTTCTCGACGACCTTGAGACGTCAGGATGTTAACTGTTCACTGGCCAAGGTCACCTGTTGTTCTTGGGTCCGTAGCGCGAGGAATGAGATCGAAGACCGCGGGTTCGATGCTCCGAACTAGTTAATTTCACTTCGCGGAGGCGATCTCTAGCCATCGGCATGATCGTATGTTATTTTCCACTTCTGGATTTTCGATATTCTTGAAAACTTCATATTATTAGTATTGGCAAAGAGACGCTTCAACGATGTTACTCTGAGAAAAATAAAGAAAAATATCTTGGGTTTCTTTCATTTATTTATTATTTATTTGTTATTTTTCTCTGTAATTTGTCCACATTATATAAAAATTACAGAATTATTAAACAGGAAAGCAGGCCTATTGTGGCCCATCCACCGCAGTCATCTTGTTCCATTCTTAACATTAATCATCATTATCTGTTGCCACGTCCAACATTAATAAAATAATAAAATAACATAAATTCTCTTATAAAAGGATTATAATGATAATGTAATGACATACTTGATGTTCTTCTTGTCTGTCTTTAATTGAAATACGGCTACTCCGATCTTGATGCAATATTCGTGGGATCTTCAAAATTTCTGAACTAAGAAATGCCACGTGCTTTGGTACAACAATCGAAAAAAAAATCTAATGTTAATCGCACTATTATTTTTTTTAATAAAAATATTATTTTTATTTTATAACTATTCAAGAGCGGCCCCGATCTGTGAAAACAGTAAACAGTTCTGGTACTGTAAAATATTGAATATTGTAGTAATATTTCCAAGAAGACAATTCAAATCTTCGGTTACAGTTGCCTATATGTTTGATCCTATAGAATTAAGTTTGTACTTTGTTTACCTAGCCGGTTAAAAAAATTACTGTATAACACAGCACTGCAGTATAACACTAATATTACATTATTTAGGTTATTTTTTTTTCGCGGTGTACTGTACTCAAATATATAGCAATCTCACATGAAGGTATTGCCTTGGTTTGGGAACTAAACAATTTCAGCTGCATGATTTGCCTAATTAGCAGGAGTACCCGAGGCCAATAAAAATAGACCAAGTTTCACTTAGTATTTCCAAGTAAGTGCGTGTTAACTGTGAGATCTACTGAACAATACCGGAATATTTACACTGGGCGCAACAACAATAATGAGATCGCTTACAACACGTGAATTAATAATATGCAAGAAAAACTTCCCTTTCAAATGTGTTATGATAATATTGACGTAACGTGTGTTTCCGAATATCCAGCTGACTAACTGATATAAAAGCGTGAGTATGTTAGGCAGTGGTCACACCTTCTCAAGCGTTCACCGAAGCAACACGTCAACAATGAACTTCTCCATGGTAAGCAATGTGTTTGGGCTGATTAGTCTAGTTTCGTGTTGTGTAATACATTCTGTTGTATCACTCGAGTGGAGCCTGGAGGCTACGTTGAATCATACCAGACAATGATAATTGCACATTATTAGCAATTACTCGTAAGAAGTTTTTCTATGAAAAGTGGAATTGCAGGAAATTCAAAAGTCATGCACTACATATTATTAAGACGGTTGGTTGAACTCGGGATAACTTTTTACAATTTTTAAATGTCAATTTAAAAATCGATTGATCCCCAAAATCAATGAATTTCTACATTTATGCTAAACTACTTTTTGAACTCCAATTTTCACCCTAAAAATCTTTGATTTTGTAAAGTTGTTTACAAATAATATTAAACACATAACGATCAGAGAAATTTTTTTCGAAAAAGTCTCTTAATCTAGTTTTGGAAATAACTACAAGAATAAAATATTTGGTGGCCTATTTACTGGCAGTTAAAAAAACTAAACAATATTTTGAAAAGGGCCCTGATCGCGTAAAACACACATTTTAACGTTGCATATCAGTGCAATCACAGCCACATAAAGCGATCGTTATTTGCGGACAAGTTGCTTGAATAATACTCACTTGATGTGTCATTTATCTTAATAAAACAAATATTTAGCTTTTTCAAATTTTTGCTACATAGATAACAATCCAAAAATTTAACAAATCAATCTCGACACGGATTCCTGGAAATCATTACACCGCAATTGTATTTACTAAGTTGTTACAGTTCTTTTTAATAGGGGATTTATTAAAAAAAAGAACAGAAGTAGAGTTTAAAGAATTTTTATACTCGGCAAAGCATGTTGACAGATTTTTTTACATAGAAACTTTTCCTCATTTTATGTTTTAATACTTCGAAACCCGGAAAGAAAAATAACTACATAGTACGTTCAGGTTTTGTGTCACGTAAATAACCATATAGTGTTTTACCCTTTCCTAGGAATTCACACACGCTTTCTCAACTGCATGTGATAACGTCTTTCTTGCGTAAGAAATTAATTCCCGCCCAAGGCACGACTCATATTTTTCAAACGTCTTCGAAACGCTTCGATGCTCGAACGACAGGAAATGCATTTAACTCCCAATCTGTCACAATCAGTCAGTTAGTAGGGCGTGTGTTGGCGAACTACACTGTTTCACGCAGCTCTACGTGAGCTAACTTTTCCTGACTATTTCGCTTCGATGCTATAAATATAATTCGAAAGTAAAAGTAACCTCATATTCGTTTGAGTGGGATCGTCTAATAAATAAGTTTTATCTTTTCTTTTCCTGCTTTTCTTTTCTTTCATTTTTCCTTCTTTTTCCATTCTTTTCTTTTCTTTTCTTTTTTCCTTTTTTATATTTGGTTCATCAATTATTTTAATTTAATATCCATTTTGAATTGGTTACCAAAATTATTATTGTGTTATTAGTACATTATTGTTGTAATGTTAACTTATGTATTGGATTTATTTATTTGTCCTCCTTTGTAAATAAGTTTTTTAACTGAACAGGATAGAAGTTAATTAATGACATAAAATAAATACATTTATTTGATTATATTATACGAATTTTGTATTGTGTTTTAGTCTGCAAAACTTGGTTATGCGTTTACAGGTTTTTTAAATGTGGATCTTTATATTGTTATGGGTCTCGTGAGGCTTCGTTTTGTCTCATCCTAGAAGTATATCGCCCAGCTCTGGCACACGTACACCATACACTAAAAATACCAGGGGACACGAATACGCAATATATTCACTAAATCAGTGTATTCAAAAGAAGGTCCTTTGTTACTATCCAATTAATTGGTATACGATTGTATGTTAACTTAATTATTTGATTTAAATAGTTAATCTCAAAAAATACATTTTTGAACGTGTATATTTACAGAATATCACATCGTAACATGGAACTCATCTTCGTAAAACACACGTTTCATGACACAAACTGAACACGTCAACTTATTTGACGGTGTTAATAGGTGTATAACAAAAAGGCATTTACTTAAAACGGTATAATTTTTATAATTTTATCTTATTTTACAGATTGCCGCCATTCTGGCCGTGACTGTGTCATGCGCCCTGGCCTTCCCCCAGCACGGATACGCTCAATACGCCCACGCACCCATTGCTGTCGCCCATCATGAGCCCGAGCAATACGTGAGTATAAAGAAAATTGGTTTTGCAATTTTTTATATTTAAAATACTAGTCAGCTGCAACTCAACTTCCATACCATACAACTTTCGCTAGGTGGATATATTAATTGTTTTAGTTTTAATTCAGTGGCTCACGCCAAATAAAATACAAAATGTGAGTTATATAATAATAGCAAGTCAAATAATTTTATCAGCATCTATAAACTGTAATAAATGTCTTCAGATTTTGAGCTTATTTTGACGAATTAGATTTTAATTAGACTTTTTTATTCATTTATTGTTATTTTATGATAAACTTACATTAAAAAAATTGAGTTGCATAAATTACTAGCAATTCAATTTAGTCAAAAGTCTCAATTTAACAAATACTCTGAATTTTGAAGTCACATTAGTATTGGTATTTAATTCAATCGACGAAATAATCGAAGTCAGGTTTATGCTTGGTTGGTCTCATTATCTCAAGTATTAGAGAGCGAACCTAACATATATCCATCACTTTTCTGTCCGTCTGTCCGTCACGTGTCACGTCCGACGATAATAACCGAATAATTTTTTTTTAAACGACATAGATTTTTTTGTTTCGGTGACGGGGGAGGTACTTAGCATTTTCAATGTGCATTTTCCATACTCAGCACTTCCACGAAATATTTCAATGCATTATAAGCCTTTTGAGTGTTCCTCTTCGTCAATCTGTGGAATAAGTAGCCTCGCTTTTTTTAAATTCCCCTACCCGAGTTTGTTGTGTAGTTAAAACTATTAGCAAATAAGGACAATGTATGTTTAGCTTTTTTCTGTAGTGTTTTCCGGATAACGGAAATTGGCCTAAACTATTCCAGACATATTTTTATCTTTAAATTTATGTATGTATATTCACAATAATAATATTCAACTTGACTGTCTTATTTCCAGGCCCACCCCAAGTACGAGTTCAGCTACGGAGTCAAGGACGCCCACACCGGTGACATCAAGGAACAACACGAGGTGAGAAAAGTCACAAAATTAAAGCGAGTAACCATACTGAAAAATATTTGAGGTTCGGCTCATATGTTGTCATGACTCATTATTTGAACGTAGGTACTCTTCAGTTCTTAAATCTAAATAAACTAAGATATTTATCCGTCGATTCTGTGATATTGTGCAGTCCCTCCATCATTTGTCTTTCTCAAACTACTTCTAAACAAAAACAAACTTAGCAACTGAAATTTATTTGCTATGAAAATCTAATAGTAAGATATTAAATACATATCCATGATTTGCTCATAGTCATATCCTTAAAATCAAGGTGTACAAGATCAAGGAAGACAATGCTATGATTTTCTATGCTAAAATACAGGGTTATTTTCTTGTTTGCTTTTTTCCCCAATTGTACCCTATTCCTAATTGTTAAAAATAAATTATCAACATAAAATATCTTTATCATTGCCAATAAAATTGCAATCAATTTTCGTTGATTCCACAATCGCAAATTTTGTAACCTTCTAATTATTTATTCAGACCCGCGACGGCGACAAGGTCCAGGGCCACTACAGCCTGGTCGAGGCTGACGGCACCCGTCGCGTTGTCCACTACACCGCTGACCACCACAACGGATTCAACGCCGTCGTCACCAAGGAGGGACACGCCGCGCACCCTGTCGCCGTTCCCGTGAAGCACGTCCAGCCTGTGTCCAATATGCCCATGCTCCCATCGCCATCCAGTCCCACCAGCCCGCCTATGCCTACCAGTCCGGTGGACAGAGCCAGGGATACGGACAACATTATTAAACCACCTTTCAACCTTTAACTAGCTTAACACTACCCTAAACCAAATTAACGAACAACGCCGATAATAATTGTATATAACCTCATATTCTATAACTGCGTTTTCCATCAACTCTCCTGTTCCTCAATTCATTGTATCACAATCATGTATATAATCATATTGATCATTCATAATTGTCATATCATGAAAATATATCATTAAAATACAAAACATAATATTGTGTATATTTACTCCACTCTTCACACTCCTGATACCAACTTGTTGTAACAACTGTGCACTTTTGTGTTTAAGTTACACTTTTTAACCCGGATATAAAAATAAATAGATTAAAAAAACTTAAACCCGGGTTATTCAATATTATAATCAATACAAAGCAGAAATAACTTTGAAATACAGTTGAATTTGAATAAAAAATAACCTTGGATTTAAGTTTTTAAATGTTTTGTTGATACTGTATACTTGTGTCTATGCAAAGGCAGATTATTGGGTTATAAACTATAGAATCTTCAAAAAATATGCAAAACCTTCATAAAATATATGGGTGGAATCGGTAAACAACATAGGGGTTAGAATATTTTGAATGCATCACGACAAATTTATTTTTTGATTGTCGAAAATTGAGATTGATTGAAATTGAAACGAAAAAGTAAAATATTGTATTTGCTATTCAATATCCTCTTTTGCAAACAATTCGTTACTTTTAAAAAAATTCAAGGGAACCCTTGTATATATTATGCTTTTGCCATAAACGAGTGTTTTTACTATTCATGAAGACAATGAAAGGCATGCGTTTGAGTACAAAATCTCAGAATTATTATTATTTCTTCTCTGGTCTTAAATCCCAACAAAAGATTTCTGCACGGTACGTACGGCTGTAAAGTTTTAGCCTTTTATAGAGCAAGATGTTGGGAACCAACATTTTACTTGCTACCTTACAATTTAAAATCTGTTATTTTTTAAAGTTTTAGTTTTTCCTTGATTTTTTTTTAGAAAAAAATTATGATTTTGGAATCTAACTTGATATCAACGTTGGAAAAAAAACCAATTGAGTATAATTTAAGTTTTTTTTTTATTTTTAAAATTTTAAAATTTAAATGTTTTTGGGTTCCCTTGGGGAAAAAAAAAAATAGGGGCACCCCAAAATTTTTTTTGAAATTTTTTAAATTTAACCCAATTTTGGATTTTTGGGTTTTAAAAATCGTTCAATTCCCAATTTTTAAAAAAAAAATTTCCCAATTAAAAAAAACGCAGTTTTTTTGTTGGTTAAATAATGAAATTTCTTTATTTTTGGGGAAATGGGGTTTTTTTATAAAACCCCATTTTATAATTGGGAAAAACCCAAACTTTTCCCCAACAGGGGTTAAAATTTTATTTTTTTCCTCCCCTTCCAAAATTAGGGAAAGGGGGCGAACTCCCGGGGAATAATGAAAAACACGGGGGCCCTGTTTTTTAAAATTAACTTTTAAAATCGTCTTCCAAAAAAACCCAAAACCTAAAAACCCGTTTAAAAAAATCCTTTTATTTCCCTTTTTCCCCCGCAAAAATAATTTTTGGGGGTGTTTTTGGTCCCGGGTCAAAAAGTGGGGCCCCTTAAAGGCTTAAATGTTTGTAATTTTTCCCTCTTCCCGGCACCTCAAACCTAGGTTTAAAAAATCCCCTTTTAATTTTGTGGTTTTTAAAATCCTTTTCCTATTTTTTTAACAGTTTCTCGTTTCCGGAGCTTTTTTAAATTTACCAAAATCTTTAGGGGTTTTTTAATTAAACAGGGAAGCAAATTTTTAAAAATGGGGGCTTTTGAGTTAAAAGGGAAGAAATTTTTCGCCCCCTCCCCTTTAAAAATAAATAGTGAAGTTTGTGAAATTTTTTGGGTTTTTGGGGCCCCAACGCCCCAAAGATGGGGGGGCGCAAGTTTTTTGGGAACTTGCGCATCGGATAAAGTGACTGCAAATAATGTGAAAATTAAGCTATATTCAATAGCCATGAAATTAGTGTTATTCTCTCCAGAACCAATGCGCCAGCATAATATATATTTAACTAAACGATATCTTACCCATACTAACATAACTAATCATATTAACAATCTGTTTAAATACAAAAAAAGTCATATAAATAGTTTATAGGGTTGACATGTTAGGAATGAATAGAGAACAAAGCCCAGCCTGAAGGGCTGGGGGCATCAAAACTTTTCCCTGCTGATGGATGACACCTGCAGCTAATTTAAAGTAATTGTTTGTTACCTTAATCCATTTCGCGTTTCGTCCTTCTATCCTTCATTTACTTTTTTTTTCCTGAATCTTAGTCCATTTGTTTTTTGCAAAATTTTGTTTTTTCTTTAAATTTTGGGTAAAAGTTTTTACGAACAAAGATTTTTTCTGTCCCTAGCCCTGCCCTTTTTAAAGAATTACCCCCAAGAAAAGTATCCCAAAATTTTTCATTTAGGTTTAATTTGTGTGAGTACATTCTCGAAACCGAAGGTGTGAAAAATTAATTTGAAAACAATAGTCATTTTTTAAAGTGGATTTGAAAGTCACGTAGATAGATGAGCGATTTTGTTGTATTCGTAAACTCTCCCCTTATGTCAAGATAACATAAGTGTAATAATTATGTTGTAAGAAAGTTTCCATCAAAACGTGTTGTTTTCCTCAAACTGTTTTTAAATTATTGGTATTATTTTGGACAAACTGATTTCAAATAAACAAAATATCAAAATTTATTGCAATACAAAATTATTTACAATTAGTTCATTTATTTTGTATTTATTAATGATTTATCTAAAAACTTGAGCAATGAAATCAATATATAGGATGCAAAAAAACGCGCCTAGAGGGTCCATAGGGTCCTGTTGGAATTCAAATGCGATCTCGTAGACTTCTTTAACATTATTATAATATGACATCTCGTATTTATTTTATTTTAAAGTGTGGACATCCAAAAAGGACTGCATAACCTCAAAACCTTTTATAAAACCAATAAAAAATATTTAGGGAACGAAAAACTTCTCTCAATACAATAAACACAATAATTTTAGTGGACCTATATTATTACCGCCCTTTTAAGATTATGAAATGTTTTGACTTTTTTAAAGTTCATTTTGGACCCATATTTTTTTTTAAAAACAATGTAAATTTTATTGTTAACTTTAAAAAATATTACTAAACCAATGATCAAATCGAATATTGACAACAACGTTCGATTAATTAACGTATTAAACTTATTGAACATATTTAAATGTTGCATGTCACTTTTCTAACATTTGGTCGGTGCTAATTTTGGTAATGAGTCGGCTGTAAAACGTTTATTTGGCGAAAATGAAAGAATGTATGGGAAGTGAAACGATAACAATGCACAAATTAATATGCAATTAATACTTCCTACTCGAATAAAATCTTCTAGTAGGCCTATGAACGTAACGGCACTGAAACGAAGTGTTTCAAAACTGCAAGGCTTAAACTAATATAAAAGGAGGTTGATTGTTAACTAGCATCATAGTTTCTCAGGCATTCGCCAAGTCAAGACAGTGTTCTACAATCAATAACAATTACAATGACTTTTGTTCAGGTAAGCAAGTGTTTATTATGTTTGAAAATTAATTAGTGAAATGTGTGGATATATATTTTGTAACAAATACAAATTAACGGAATTGTTATTATTAGTATTTAACCATTTTGATGATTACACAATAAACATTGCTTTAATCTGAATTAACATGATTATTTTGGGCCATTTTGTGGCTAGCTATTTGATTCAACACATTTGGCAGAATTGAAAAAAGAGTAAGTAATAAATATATTTTTTCCTCCAGATTGTCCCTGCTGGTCGTACTGGCCCCTCCCACCCTGGCCTACCCCCCGCAGGGGGTACGGGGCACACGAGCAAGCACCTGTTTTGGGTGGTTTAACAAACCCCGAGGTAGATTACTCGTAAAATTTTCAGCACCCTTTTAAATTTTTCAACATATAGCAACAATTATGCTTGTAAAACACGTTTTCCCTAAAAATCAGGATTAAAACAACCAAAATTTCCCCGTTTTCTAAAATTTTTAGATTGAGCAAACAAAGAAAAAGGAAAAATACACTTTAATTTTTCGGGTTAAAATGTTTTTTAAACCCTTTAAACCCCTTTTTAAAGACCCAAATGTGTTTTTCATTTGTATTTAACGTTGGATTCAAGCACCTTGAATTACCATTATTTCATATTTTCCGATGTATGTATTCAATTAATTTTTGTAAATTTTATTAAATAAAATTACGCCGAAAATTTTTTAGTGATACTCAATTTTTAAAACAAAATTTAAAAACTAAAATTTTGGGTAAATAAAAAATAAAAAAATTTTATTAATTTACATTGAGCTGGGGGTTTCTTCTGTGAGAGTGTTTTTTCAATAATACTTTAAATTTAATTTTAAAAGGCCCAATAGAAAATTTCAAAAAATTTCCGGGAAAATTTGTTTAAAACAATGTTTATAAAATTTTAAAAAAAATTTCCCGGCCCCCCCCCAATTTCGGGGTTTAAATATTGGGTGAAGGGCGCCCCCCAAATGGGGCCCTAAAAGAAACAGCATGAGGTTTTTTTTAAATGCTAGGGAAAATATTACCCAACCCGGGCTTTGTTTTTAGCGAAATTTACTCTCCTTGAACGAAATTAAGCTCACAATCTTGAATACATAGTGTATGCTATATATATATAAATATATATAATATTTGCTTTATGTAATAAACCATACAATCACCATTGTTAAGCGTAAAGTCAACGCGACGGGAGCAACCTCTTCCTGATACCTTTGCGTTGATTTTTTGCGTAACCACGGTGTAGTAGGGTTTATTACAAATATAAAATTTAATTTTTGTGTATGTTGTCTGCTACAAAATCTAAAGTGCATTTTTGAATTGTCCTTTTGTTTGTTTTTAATTTTTTTTCCCGAGCGTTTTTACATCTTAATTTAAGTGCTTACGAACGTGTTGCTTTTAATGAGTGACTTGCATTTCTTCTACATAAGAAATAAGAAAACACGACTTTAATGTATATATAAATTTAAATTTCTAATTCTTTGAACGGAGATGTATGTGTTGGCACTTTCAACTGTAACGGAGACGAAACAATGAAAACAATTTATGTCTTTAACCCCCCCACAAATTTTAATTTAAATTTCCCAATGTAAAATTTCCCCCCCCCCCCCCCCCCCCCCCCCCCCCCCCCCCCCCCTTTTAGTTTGAGAATCACACGGAAAACACAAAAAAAAACTTAACCTGTAGAAACTACGGAACTACGATAAAATTTTTGTGCTACTGCTAAAATGTGGTTTGATTTTAGTATTTAAAAAAAATTTTTAAAAATTTTCAAAAGGCGTAGGGAGTCAGAGACTATATGGATGTCATAAAGCAACAAAATTTTACGAATTTGGGCTGCGATTTATTAAAAAGGACACCCAGTTCCAAACTTGACTTTGGTTTTTTTTTTTTTTTTGGTTTTTTTTTGAAATTTTAAAACCAAACCTTTAGACCCCCGGGGGCCGGGCAGGTTTTTCCACCAAAGCCTTTTTTCGATTTAAGGGAAAGGTGGGTCGTTCCAAAAAAAAAGTTACCCCCAAAAAACGGTTTTTTTAACCCGGCGTCAAAAGGAAAAAACAAAAACCGCGGCCCCTTTTTTTTTGCCGTTGTGAAGGAAATCCCTTTCAAAATAAATTGCCATGGGCCCCCCCCAAAAAGACCGCCCGCCCAAAGGCCTCCACCCTTGGAACAAAAACCCGGGAAGCATTATTAATTTAAAAAAGGGTTTTTTGTTTTTTAATTGGTGTCGTGGAAATTTTTAAAATTTGATTTCATTTACCAAAAAATTTTGGGAAAATAAAAAATTTTTAAAAAAATTAAATTTTTAAATTTAAAAAAACAATGTGGGGGTTTTTGCCCATGCCCGTGTGTTAAAAAGCTCCAATTTAGGGTTTTTTGTAAATGAAAACACAATTTCAAATTTGGGTTAAATTTTTGGGGGCCCATTTTAAAAAAAATTCAAATTTCTTCAAAAGCCGGGGACAAAAACCGGGCCATCACCCGGTGGAAGGGTTATATTTTTGCCAACTTTTGCTAAACCAAAATTTTTACGTTGGCATGGCAACGAAAAGACGCGCCAAGTTTCTAATGCACTGCCACCTAGAAGTTATCAAAATACTTTCGAGGAAGCAGTCTATTATTTGTCAACAAAGAGTTTAAATAGTTTTCCCAAGGAGTCAAGGTCCTCTAGATGGCGGTGGATTTCAAAGTAAAGATTTAAACACGGGTTTACCCAAATACCTTGGCAATAATAAATAATACTGGAAACGCGAACGTCGTTAATTTTTAAATTTAAAAAAATGTGCAATGTGGGTCTAGCTATAGCACGTGCTCGCTTATCAACGCGTCCAACTGAGCGTTTCCTAGTACTATGTACACACAGTCCAAACTGACTTGATATTTTTTGGTGTCGATAGAAAATAATACAAATTCTCTTTCAGACCCGCGACGGCGACAAGGTCCAGGGCCACTACAGCCTGGTCGAGGCTGACGGCACCCGTCGCGTTGTCCACTACACCGCTGACCACCACAACGGATTCAACGCCGTCGTCACCAAGGAGGGACACGCCGCGCACCCTGTCGCCGTTCCCGTGAAGCACGTCCAGCCTGTCGCCTACGCCCATGCTCCCATCGCCATCCAGTCCCACCAGCCCGCCTATGCCTACCAGTCCGCTGGACAGAGCCAGGGATACGGGCACTATTAATTCAGTCATGGATTTCATTTTTTTAAAATTTGTCGTAAATGTATCGTATTTGTATTATATTAATTTCATAAAATAAATTTTTTAAGAATAATATTATTTGTATTTAATAAAAAAAATGGACAATGTTATTATTGCCTAGGCCCATGATGTAATTAGCTACTGACATTGAGTTCTTGTAAATGCTTAAACACACAATTTAGCAGAATAATATAAAATACAATTTCTAGGGGCCGAGTTACAAGATTAGTTAATATTATACTTCAAATGCCTTTACAAATATTTTCATGTGAACCAAATACATCTGATAGCATAATTATATTCTTGCCACGTTTGGTTCTAAACATAAAATTTTGCATTTCATGGCTTTAACGTAAACTACGTTCCAAAATTGAAATAAATCATGTTTTAGTCTTACAATATTATTTTCAAACAACACAATTTCTCGTGTGTAGCCTCCATCCATTGGGACCCCATTGCGTCTCTGTCCTCCACTGAAAATGTGTTATGTGACTGAGAGCGTATAGTAACAAAATATAATATTTTTTAAAAGGGGGTGTTAAGGAAATTTTGTGGTTATTTTTTGTAGGTTTGTTGTTATTGTTGTTGAAATGATTGGTTTGCTGTAATTTAATCTAGAAGTAAATTTTATTATATTAGGTAAAACTTGACCTGCTATGAATAAATAATTCGTGGGGATTTTTTCATTTGTTTTTGGGGCTATGAAATTACCATTTCAAAGAAAGTAGTAGTGTAAGTAACTTATTATTTTTAAAGACAAACTTCAATACTTGAGTAACAACGATAAAATAAAATTAACGAATTCACTTCATGACCGCGATCATCATTAAATGCAAATTAGTCAGTGTTGTATGTGGCAGGTACATTTGTCGACCCTTGACGAGTTACGTAGGCACACATATATTAATTTAGAGTATTCTCAAATGTTATGTTGCGGTTAAAGTTGAAAATACAAGCACCAGAGTTTATAAGATGCTCTACTTGCAGATATGCTAAAAGTATTCAATTTGAAGACTGATTTCTTTGATATTGAATCGAGTTATTTATGAACAGTTCAGCGTTCGAAGATTTTTTGCCCGGAACTGTGAGACCATTATGTATTAGCACAAGAACTACTACCATCAAGAGAGATGTTACTATAATAGTTCATTAGGCTGTTGACCTATCATTATTGTTGGTGCAATAAAAATAATTGAATTAGGTTTATATTTATAAGTAGTTTATTGTTGACTACTGAAGAAACGGAAGTGAAGTAATATAACGGCACAATGCAACTAGGATTCAAGACATTCTTGACATCAAAATTGCCTTCAATGGTTAAAATTAGGGTGTTCAAATCTTGGTATACTTAAAATATGTTTTGAACCCAATAACCAATAGGCGGCGGGCCCCTATATACATTATTAATTTTGTTATATCCTTGGTTTTGCTATGAAATTAATGATGAGACATGTGAACATATTATTAAAATGTGATATTGTTATGATGAAACTTACAGTGCAGATGAAGTTTAGCACAAAGAAGCTTTTGGACTGTACACTACTAGATTTATAATTTAAAAAGAAAATTATTAAAAATTCCCGAGAAGTAATTGTTCATATGTACATTTTATGTATTAACAATTAAAAAACACGTGTTTTTTAGGGATACAATCATACAGTATTCAGAACTAATCTATTTTTGCTATTTTGAACACATGAATTTGTCATCACAATTTTTCTATAAAAATAATAAAAAATACTGGTTGGCAGTTTTAAAATTAGCCGTTCGTATTGAATGAGTGTATCGGTCGGTCGGTATAACGGTTTATTTTTTTAAGTGGCAAAACAAATATATATATATATATGTATACACTTGAACAATTTGCATTTATTAACACGACAACAATATCACAATAATATAATATATGCATCTTTTTAAAAGTGTACGCTTCCAAACATGCATGGATCATGATAAGAGATACGTGTTTTTATCATTTCCAAATGTCATTTTATAGCGTTTTGTAGCATCTATTTTTTTGCCACCTTCAACAACTTGTGTAGCCTATGTTTTCCCTATTTTTATTTTGAAATTATGTCATCAAGCAGTGTTGGGGAAAGAACTTTTAAAAAGAACGCGTTCTCGTGAACGCGTTCTTTTTTTGTGAACTTTCCAGTGAACTTACTATTTTTTAAATGAATGAACTTGAACTTTTAAAAGTTCTTTCTGATAACGAACTTTTCAGTTTTAGAAAGTTCATTTGAAAGTTCTTTCCGTGCGTCGAGCAGCAGTCGACTCGCCGCCGTCGACGCTTTAAAACAATAACAAATCGTTGTTCCATCGTAGGCCTAGGTATCTGCCATAATTTTACAAGCTGATCGACGAGAATGTAGTACAAATCATCAAACACGATCAAAGACAGCTCAAGTCTCAACACTTTCGTAAGACTCAAACTCGCGAGTAGTTTGGTACTCGAACACCTCTAATGTTTTTCCTAATGTTTTTCTTCATTTTCCGCAAGCCTTTAAAAATAGTGATTTTTTTACAAAATAACTTTTAAAAGAACTTAGTTCATATTTTAGACGAACTTGAACTTTTCAAAATTTTAGGTTATAAAAGAACTTGAACTTTTTAAAAGTTCATTATTTGAGCTGTGAACTGAACTCTTAAAAAGTTCATTTTAAAAAAGAACTGACCCAACACTGTCATCAAGGTTGAATCAATATCAACTGATTAAAAATGTGTATAGCAAAATATAGATACGATTTAATAAATGAAGTAGGACTGGAAAACCAAAGTTTTAAGTGAAAAACTAGCGCTTTGTAGCATGCATCTATTCACTAAACTCTATTTTCACGTATCATGAATCATGAATTCATGATGCATCCGACCGGACTGATGATGATGTCTGCGAGTATGGACCAACTCTCACGCTATGAACCAACGAATGAATACGTAGTACGTACCGATGGTACATTAGTAGGTAGGGCTACGCTAGGCACGCGAGCGACTTCGATTCGACGAGTACAACTCACTCGGGTTTACCGTTCGAGCGGTTCGACTCGCACGTTTCAAGACTCGCTCGGGTCGAGTCGGACGCCGCCGAGTAGCGCGAGATGTAGCGAATTGTATCAGGCGCGCAGAAGATAGAAAGAGCGTCTGCTCGTGGCTCTCTCGTATTGATGCTGCAAGCTGTGGTCTTGCCATGACTTTACGCGCGGCGCGAAGTATGGATAAGCCAACGGGTACATAGTGTATTTTAATAATTAAATTGCACATTATTTCAACATACAGGACTAGGAGCATTATTGTTAAATTTTCTCTTTGTATTTATATTATTTTATGCGCTGACTTCTTCAGTAATATTTCCCTTTGGATCCAATATTTGCATACATTTTATCGGTGCCTTTTATTGTTATCGAATTAAATAAATTAGGTGTATTCTAAAATTAAGTAATTAAGTTGTGATAAATATACTATTAAAAAATCATTCAAAATTTTGAATTTGAATTTATGTGTGCAAAAGTAATGTAACAATTAGTCCTCCGCCATCAATAGTTGAAATTAGTGATGTTAATTGATATTCTTAGAACCTTCACTTCTGCCTTCACACCATACCAACTTGATATAGATAAACCATGTCAATCACAATCAATCAATATGATCGCAATATGTTCAGCCACCATACTCATCCTTCACATCTCTCATCTCTGACGTTATTTGAAGACTTTTCTAAGCTGCATGCATGCTCACGCAATTGTCTTAGCTTGTTATTTTGGAATCAGGATATTTGTGAATAAATTCATTGAATTATAGTTCGATGGTTCTTTAAGAGAACTCAATCTAATGCATTTCTATCTACGCCTGAAGGAAACCTTAGACAAAACTTTGTCATAATTGCTGGTGGCTGGTATAGAACCCGTGATGTCCAGAATCAATTAGTATCGCAATTCATTTACAGGAGATACCTTATTTCAATTAACACAAGTATTATGTTTATGGTATTTAGGGTTTTCAGTGGTTCCCAAACTGTGATACGCGAACCCCCCTCCTACATCCCCTAACCCCAAGAGTACGTGGGGAGTCTCCAGGGGGTACTCGAAAAAGTCCAGCATAACCAAAAATGTTTTGTCACTGTCACATCAAAACCGTGCTAATTTTTTAAAAGCTACAAATTTGTAAAGAACATTTTAATGCTAGGTGTCCATACAGCTTATGTTATACATTTAATTGGCACTGGAAACCAGAATGTTGCACTGGGTGAAGGCAAAGGAAACATAGCGCATACAGTGGGTGGCACAGAAACAGAGGAACATATATAGAAAAGACGGAGGTTTGATGAAAAATATATTGAACTTGGATTTACGTGGATGTGACAAAGATAAACCTAAACCACAGTGTTTTATTAGCTCTGAGATTCTTTTCATTAACTGTCTAAAACGCTGCAATTTTGAGACCAACAAGTACAATACAAAGACAAGCCTGTACAGTTTTTACAACGCAGGCTACATGAACTTCGGGGTAGTGTGAAAACAATGCGTTCGGTATCATTTAGTGACAGTCAAAAACTCAAAATATAAAATCGCTCAAGCAGGAAAAATTCGGGAAAACGGCGGGAAATTTCTACTGTTCTTAGTTTTTAAAAAGGTGGGGTACGTGGTTGAAGCCAAACTACTCAGGGTAACGCAGTAAGTGCTGAAAGGGTTTGGAACCACTGAGATATATAGTCCGCTGTGGAGTACGCATTAGTTAACCTTTTATGGAGCTCTAAAGGATAACTCCCAGAATTGGAACCTTGGAAATAGCCCTGCAGACATAATTGCCTTTGTCGGTTATCGAACCAGTGAACGAACTAAATAAGAGAATTGAAAGTGTCGTGCTATCAGTATGTGTGCACAATGACGATGACGACGATTATGATGATTGTGGTAGTGATGGTGGAGTAGAACTTTTATAAACTACAGATTTCATAAATATGGATCAGAGTATTACTAATATAATTTCGTTAGGGTGCATTTTTTAGACCGACGCTTTTATAGTTATTATTAAAACGATAAGATCTATGACCTTAATATTTTAACAGTAATAATGTAAGCTTTTGCTGGGCTCAAGCCTCCGCTTAGTAAATCTTTAACCATTTCATAATGCATTCTGGAACTGGTGGCTTATCAGCAACTTAACATTACGATTTAGATACGTAATAACAGTCATTAGTGTAATGGTAAAGCTAAAGACTGTCGACACCAATCTTAAATTATATCAAGTTTAGCCTAATTGTTTTCAGGTGCGAGGTGGCGGTTAAATCATATTAAAAACATCAAATTATGTGAATTAGGAGAAACTATTTGCATACGCAAGCATTCCATGCATATGTGTTCGAGTAAATGAATATGCAAAAACGTTCCCTTTCATACGAGCTATTATATTATATTGACGTAACTGTAGTGGCACGTACTATGCCCGAAAGTACCAATTACGAGTAACTAGTATAAAAGCCACAAGTTTTGTTGGTTAATATCATAACGTTCCAAAGTCTTAACGAAGCAACAAGTGATCCAGTTGTATTTATTCAACATGAGTTTAATCAAGGTAAGTGTCTCCAGACCAAGTAAATCGCACTACTGTAGAAAAAAAGTTGTCCAATTATTATAATACATTATTGGTACATTGGTATAATTTAGTTTATAATGAATTTTAGAATAAATAACTATGACTTTTCATTCAATAATATTAACACATTTATGTACAAAATCAACAACGGGTTTTAAAGTTTAATCTTTGTTAATTATTAATTAATTTTCCCATTGTTTCTAGCAAACTAAACCCAATATCAGAAGCGCTTTGCTGTCAATTAAAAAAAAAAAAACACACTTTGGCCGAACGAAATCATAAGATTGGCATAAATTATATATAACAAATGCACAAGAACAAAAAAATATAAATATTGGATAATTTTATCTGATCAATTTAAGAAAAAAGTAATATGTCAACAAATATATGTTTATTTTTTTACTATTTGTTTTTATTAAGTGGAGGTAGATCTTTCAGTATTAAAGAATTCCAGTTGATATTTTGTATAAAATGTTGAACCTTCTTTTAAATATTGCGTGGAATCAATAATGTTAGTTTAATGAAAATCGTTTGTCAACGTAACCTAGGTATCATTTTTAATTATTTCCTTCTCCAGATTGTCGCCTGCTTGTCGTAGTGTGTCCTGCCCTGGCTTACTACCCAGCAGGATATACGGTCAACTAGACAGGCCCTGTGGTGTGAAACACGCGCCCGAACCCCATGTGAGTTAATTACTTATAGATTCGTGCACTATCCAGAACACTACTCATCCCGACGTTATAAATGAATTTAAGATCATTATTTTTTAGTTTATCTGCTCAATGAATTCACTCACAAACTCGAATTAATTCTATAGAACGCCACGCAGTTAAATGTTCCAAAAAGATGTCTAACAAAGTTAAAGGTAAAAATAAAAAATAATTACTTGCAAAGTGTTCAAACCCAGACTTAGGAAAAACAATTGGACTAAATAATTAACTAAATATTATGATAATTAATAACTAATTAACATTTTTCTTTGTAATGTCAATGACAATAAAATATATTGATAAATATTTTATGATAAAGCATTTATAGGAAACTAAACTATCTTATCATAAAGTAAAATATAAGATATTGCATAAATGATTGCAAAACGTATTTGTCATTTTATATAAATTATGGGACTAGCTAAGACTGTTTGCCGAGCTCAGGCCAACTTTTTTTTACAATATTAATCCCATTTAAAAAACCGCTCGATTGTCAAATCCTGCTTATTTCACATACAGAACGTACCGTTTTTTTACCTTTAATTTTCTTAAAAAAATCTGCATTTTTAGGAGTCTGTTCACAAACGATGAGCGTTGTCTCTATCAAACCCGATTTTGAAATTTCAAATAATTGTCTCTTACACAAAATTGGGAAATTACGACAAATTAACAGTTTGGTGTCATATTTATGATCAGTTAATTGGAAAAGTGAGCAGTATTTGGAAAATGTGCCTTGAACCCTTGATACCAACTATTACACATTGGTGCAAACCACAACCCAATAGGACAAATGATAGAGCTTCCAAGTGATCCTGACTTCACCTCAACGTTCTTCGTCAAAGCCTGGTTTTCTCGAGCTTAGCCAAGAGTCTTATAATTATTATAAAGTTCCAGCAGGTTCACATTGATTCATACATCATTCTCTAAAATTTAGTTGTCAAAAAGTTTTAGCTACTTGTTTTTTTGAATCGCAAAGATTATATTACTAACAACATAACAAATTTTCCCCAATGTTAAAAATTAAAAGTATTCCAGGTTGTGAGCATAGAACATTAGTAACAAAAACACTTTATAATTTTATATTAATCCACATAACATACATTCCTTATTTGCTTTTCTAAATCCATTTTCCTTTCTGGTTTAAGAATTCAGTATCTATAAGTTAGACAGGCCTATTATGGATTGAAAAAAGTACAATGGAAGAATAAAAGCATTAATATTTTTGTGTAAGTCAATAAAATAATCTGACCTTGTTTCCAGGCCCACCCCAAGTACGAGTTCAAATATGCCGTCAAGGACACCCACACCGGTGACATCAAGGAACAACATGAGGTGTGTATATCCTGCAGTGTTTACACTTTTACCATTATATATATTTTTTTTACTTTCCAAGTATTTTCGAATATTTTGTGCATGCCCGAATAAATTTCAAAAACAGTGGTTTAAAAACATTGTTTTTAATATCTTGCATAATATTATGGATAGTTCATCGCAAACGAAATAATACTTGATGACGTGAAAAACTAATCAAGTAATGTTACCGGAGCTGAGAACTAATAAGCAACTATATAATGAAAATATTTATTTTTTAAACAACAATATTAGAATTATTTTAAAATAATATATTTAGGGTGCCCAGTGCCCACTAGTGGAGTTAGTGTGAAATAGTTATAACAACTAATATCCTTCTCTCCCGATCAGACCCGTGATGGCGATAAAGTTGAGGGATTCTACAGCATGGTCGAGGCCGACGGCACCCGTCGTATTGTCCACTACACCGCTGACGATAAGAACGGATTCAACGCCGTCGTCACCAAGGAGGGACACGCCGCGCACCCTGTCGCCGTTCCCGTGAAGCACGTCCAGCCTGCAGTCCACTATGCGCATGCTCCAGTAGCTGCTGCCCAGGCGCCCGTCCACTCTCACCAGCCAGCCTACGATTACTCCTCACAGTCAGCTGGCCAGGGCCAGGGTTATGGTCATTACTAAGTCAATTCCTAAGTTTCAGTCATTGGATTCATATTACCATGTTTCATCAAATCATGTCAGAAAATACCATTTCTTGCTGTTGTCATAATTTATTTGTACAACGTATAATAAACCTCATACATTACATAAATAGCATTAATTTGATATTTTGATGCACCAGTTTGTGTGCTCATATGGTCACTGCATCAATCTCACTCATGTATCGTTTCATCTGATCATCCGCTTGTGTCAATAAATGTTATTTGTACTAAAAATGTCATGTCAATATTGTACTAATTTAACCATACCCAATCATTTTTTGTTGTTTTTTTGAAACGAGTGAAAAAAACTATGTGTTAATAAATTCGTTTCATAATTTGACTTGTGTGGAATAAGAATCCGCCGAAATAACCGCCTCAACAAAGTAGACTACTTTTACGAAAGTTCACCAAACAGGTTTCTGGGCTAAAATTAATTTTACATTTGGTAATCAAGGAGCGAAGCTCTCCTGTATTAATCAGTTATTTGTAAAATATCTGTCACTCCGCGCGTACGTGTCACCTTAGAAACCGAACAATACCTCCGATTGGCGTGCAGTATTCGTTGACATTTCCCTTCTACAGGGATGATAACCAATGTTTTGAGTGACCCTGGGTTAGGAGGGCGGGTTAAGTGCCCCAAATAGTTAAAACATTTCTTACTTGAAACCTCCAGCAACGAGTGGTGAACGCTGGAATATTCGCAAGATAAATACGGAACACCACGCTCCCAATAACGGGTTAAACTCAAATTCCCTTGCATATTTATACAGCCTTTCAATAATTCTTTATAATATCTGGTTTCTGAATATATCAATTTGTGCTACATTATAATAATTGTGTTCAATGACGAGTAATCAGAAACAATGACAAGCACCGGTATGGAAGTAACAAACATAATGTGCAAAGCTTATACTGCCATTATAAAACTTTTGAACTAGAATTAAGATCGTCTTTACGTAAGAGAGAAACGAAGCCTCCTGGACCGCGACTCTGGTTCCTTTTTTAAACACTGTTAACCCCTAGGTAGCACCAACGAATCACCTGTCAGCAAGAGCTAACAATGTTTGATGGTTGTTTGTTCTTTTCTGTATCATTGGAAAGTAAAATCTCTTATCATTGTACAAGAATACGATGTTTACCTCTAACCATCAAACCCTAACTATACGTTTAACCCGGAGGTTAAAATGTACAAAAACTGGCCCAAAGGGAAGGACGGACCACCTCCTTATCCCACAGGGATATCAAAAAACCATAATTCATCGTTGTATCAGCGCAATGACAACAAAAGAACGTTTGTCAAAGATTGGAGGTAATGTTTAGTTTCTATCGTCAGACACGACACTCTTTAACAAGACGGATCGTGTTTGCTCTTAATGTAGCGCCTATGCTTAGTTTTATAGCTCTCCAATACTTACAAAATTTGGCAAAGTGCTATTAACCAATTAGTCAATTTAAGTTCTACGTACTTTGCTGAATAATTTTAGCAGCATACAAAGTCATCTACACACAAAAATTGTCAATACAGAAAATTCATCCTTGGAAAAGACTGTGAATAATATGATTCAATTTTGGTCGTATTAAAAAATGCGCACTGCACATTACTTTTTATAAATTTTGCGCACTACAACTTAAAAGCATAGGATTCAGATAAGTTAAACACGAACACAAAGATGAAAAGCAAATACAGAGACTCTGACAAAACGTTTGTATTGAAACATTGTTATTCTTCCTTATAGCAACACCATAAAACGAAATTAATGTTTCAATGAATAAATCATATAAAAAACATTTCAATATACTTTGTTTATTACCGTTAAGTTTGTTATAAGACAAAAATTAATATGTTCAATATAGAGCGAAGTTTCGTAGTTACAAGTTGGATGTCACGTGGCTGTGCACGAACAGGATTTGCCTAAGCCGTAAGAACGTTATTCTCCTAACTGATACATAAGTATTTGTATTATCTTAGTTTTACAACAGTTTTAATCAATAATTAATTGGTTCTGAAAAGATAATACATTGTTAGACGAGTAAGCGCAGAGAAACGAAGTCTTTATAACGCTACTCGATCGGGCCTTGGCCTTGAGCATTGTCTGTATGTTAAATGTTAAATGTTTGTATGTTAAATGTATTTTTAAATTTTTGAATTTTTATCGTGGGAAAACCTGTTATAGGGTGCAATAAGCCCCTCTTCAGGTGAACTAGGTATGTGCGGATAGGAAATTGTGAAGGGATGTCCGAGGGCTATTTAAGAGGACTCAATCCCTTGCATTCGCCTTAACGACTGAGGAAAACCTCGGAAAAACCTTCAGTCAGGATTGCCGGTCTCGACGGATTCGAACCCGGGACCTCCCGAATCAGAGTAGAGCGCTTAGCGCCCGAGCCAACACTGTCGGTTGTTAAATGTTTGTCTGTACGATCCGATCCCATACAGCCGAACGGCCAAATAGATTGAGCTGAAATTTTAAACAGATATCCGTGACCAGGTAACTGAGAACTGCTAACAAAATGAGCACAATCTATTTCGATTTAAACCTTAAAGAAATAATAAACTGAAAAATAGGCCTATCATGAGTAGGAATTAGTTTAACGACAGTGGTTTTGATTTAGAAAAAATATTTTTTGTTTGTTACTTTTTACCTGGCTGTGAAATAACGTGCACATGCAAGGTCTATCGAATGTTGCACGTCAAGGTAGCCCTTAATTCCGCTCGTAGATTGAGTAAACCTTGCAATATTTTCACGTATTTCGTACTGGCTATGTTTACCATAGTAGACCCTATTGCCACAGATGATGGACTACACTGCTTTATATGCATTTCAAAACATGTTTAATAATTTAATACAATCTAGAAATTACAAAATCTTTCCCGACCAGGGGATTGATCCCACGTCTCCCACATTTCGGCTATAAGGGCGCCTTAGCCAACTAGACTAGGAAAACGCCAAAGTCGTTGTTAGACGAGTGAGCGAGTCATGTGTTGAGTACCCGGGAACATTTGCATATTTAAGTTTGATAATTATATTCGCATAAATAATAGGGCTTTTAAGTTTAGTTGGTATAAGGGCGCGTCAACTGTAAGGCCATGATGCGCCACTGTAGCCTAAGATAGGCTAGATAGGCCTAAGGTAGGGGAAAAAAGTAATGTTACCGGGTACTCAACACATGCCTCACTCACTCGTCTAACAACGACTTTGGCGTTTCCCTAGTTGATAGTTGTTATAAAACTTTTAGGTCACCGATAAAGTTAAGATCTAATATGTTGACTAACATGGCAATCATGTCACTCTCGGTGTTATAAAACTGACCACGAGCCGGTAGTAATTATTGTTCTCTAACAAGTACAGAACGCCCAAAGCGTAATAAAATAAGTTCAAGTTCATCTTAATTGTTTTCATGTGCATGTTAGCGATTAGAATTCAATCAACACGCGTGACATGCCAGATATTAGTGAAACTATTAGAATGCACAAGAATGCATTAAGTACCTGGTAATTACAACAGAAAAACTCCCCTTTTAAATATCCTATAATGTTGACGTAATGCAATGAGCACGTGTTAATAACGACCGAAATCTCAGATACCCAACTAATATATAAAAGCTTGTTGATTTTCAAATGACATCATAAGGTCGCAAACGACTACCGAAGCAACAAGCGGACTGACAAAATATTTATATTCAAAATGAGTTTCATCAAGGTATGTCAGATGCGACGCAATACATTTATTCATGTTTAATTGTTATACAGACAATGTATAGCAAATAATTTACACTAGGAAGCTTCGCAAACGCTTTTTTTAGTCGCGTTGATGGATAAGCTTTTTTGTAAGTTTTTAATTTGCGTGGGATCTTTTTACTTCTCAAGTGCTTTTTGAACGCATTGTTGGTGATTGTTGTCAATTGTCTATTATTACTTGTTAATTGATATTATAAACCTAAAAATTTTTTTTTAAAACCTTTATTTTTATAGATTCTGGATAATTTTTTAAACTTTTTCTTTCAAAAAGCAATACATTACCATAACCTTAATGTCCATGTGAAATATGAAGGTTCTTGCCTTACCCGTTTGGTCAGAATCGGCCCAAATGTCACGAAAATATCGCACTAACAATTAAAAAAAATCGTAAAAGTACGATATTCATGAGAAATATTTCTTCGATTGTACCCAAAAACGTAGCAAGTCTTAAGTTCAAAAATTTTGAAGGTCCCCTCTAATTTTCATCATGATCGCATATGCCGTTTGCCCGGTAGAGAGCGAACAAACAGACAGAAAAAAAACAAACAAACAAAAAAACATTGGAGCTAAATTTTTTAAGGGGCCAGTGAAATTGAAGTCTTCGCTTCGCTCATATAAAAAAGATTAAGTTTAAATAAAAAAAAAATGTTATAATTTCCAGATTGTCGCCATGCTGGTCGTGAGTGTGTCCTGCACCCTGGCCTACCCCCAGCAGGGATACGGACACTACGAGCAAGCACCTGTGGCTGTTGAACACCACCAGCCCGAACCCTATGTGAGTTGTATTATATTTTTTTATTAGTTCCTAATAATATTCCTGAAATTGTGTTTGTGGTGTAAATGAGAGGGAATTTGATCCCCATATTTACCTTAACCCAATCGCACTGTTGTTGGTTAGTTGGAACTTAACTTTCGAGTGTATTAAGTAATGACAGAATATATTTACCATTTCCCAGGAGCACACTACACGTTGCACTACCGATGCAAAGTTAAATTTTAGTCTTATTTTTAATGCATCAACAACGTTGGTATTGATTTCAATAATACACAATAATGATCAACAATAATTTATTTTTTCCAGGCCCACCCCAAGTACGAGTTCAATTATGCCGTAAAGGACACCCACACCGGCGACATCAAGGAACAACATGAGGTATGCAGCTTTGGAATATTATAACATTAAATTAAAATGTAATTGATCGATTTAACTAAGAAGGGTCTCTGAGGCTGGCGCGGAGACGAGTTTAGGCGCCCAGCTTCTGTTTTTTTGTTTTCAGATAAAATGTTTACTTCACCGTCATCAAATTTCACACTAACATTTATAAAGAATAAATCTTTGTTATCCGGTATGCGTATTCCAAAATTAATTAATTAATTTATAATTAAAAATAGTGGAATCACAGTAATTTGCTCCATTATGATCAATTCGTGAATTTAACCCAAGTGTTCTGATTTTTTTAACGCTAATCAGCATACTGGATATCAACGTTAAAATCAATGTGTCTGACCAAACAGAAATGTATGAGATTTTGATTAATTTTCACGTCAGTGAAAATATAAGACTCTGAAGTAACACTTTTCCAAAATCTATTTTTACTTAATACTAAAATTTAATTTGCTTTCAAGATTTTGGATTTTGTTGAAAAGTCCAAAATTGACCATATTCATGAATTGATTCTGGCTGATAATATCTTAAAATTTTATAACTTTAGGGATGTACATGTATGTTTTATTGAAAAATATGTAGGGTTTCATATATGTCGGATTCTTGCTAGTTCCTGGCCGAGCAAATAGCTATGTGCCAAATGAGTACTATTCCTTCTTAATTACAAATTTGTACCTCTTTAATATGCTACTATGGTTTTTACTTTGCTGTCAACATAGCTAAGTAGATGTTTTCCCGACATTTATTCTGTACATGCAATATGTAATCAACTTATCTTCACCCTTTCAGACCCGCGATGGTGATAAAGTTGAAGGATTCTACAGCCTGGTTGAGGCCGACGGCACCCGTCGTATTGTCCACTACACCGCTGACGATAAGAACGGATTCAACGCCGTCGTCACCAAGGAGGGACACGCCGCGCACCCTGTCGCCGTTCCCGTGAAGCACGTCCAGCCTGCAGTCCACTATGCGCATGCTCCAGTAGCTGCTGCCCAGGCGCCCGTCCACTCACACCAGCCAGCCTACGATTACTCCTCACAGTCAGCTGGCCAGGGCCAGGGTTATGGTCATTACTAAGTCAACTCCTAAGTTTCAGTCACTGGATTCATATTATCATGTTTCATCAAACCATGTCAGAAAATGCCATTCCTTACCATCATCATAATATATTTGTATCACTTGCAATAATTTCATATGTTTATTTATCACTTTGTGTGTTCATAGTCATTTCATTAATGTTATTTATTGTATAATCTGTTCATCTACTTGTGTCAATAAATGTATTATGTACTTAACATGTCTTGTCAATATTGTATTCATTTAACCATAACCAAACATGAAATAGCCAATCAATTAACACTTGTTCGCTTTTATATTTATATATTACGCACAAAAAAATAGTGGTAAATGGAGATGATATTTCAAAGTTGGTGACAGATGGAGCTACGCTGCTATTAAACCATGTGCATAACGATAACTGACTCTAGAATCATTCATCTGAAACAAAAACCATACAAAATCCACACTAACAATTAGATACAAAAATGTAATTTGATTTGCATTCAGGTCAATTCACCTTTTAAATATTGCATTGGCATTTTTATAACAAGTAAATGTGTTGATTAAATTGCAGTTTAAATACAGATTACATTAAGGACAATAGGAATTAAATTACATATTAAGTAGAAGAACATGTATTTACTATTGACAATTTACTATTTTTGGACTTAACATTGTTCTTTTTATAGAATTCATACATTAGGAAAATACTTTATCTTTTTTCGAAAAATCTATTAAAACTGTAGTTTATTTCAGGGTAGTAATTTTGGAGACGACTGTTTTGCACAACATATTTGGCTTGTATCCGGAACATAAATTTACATATGACCACCTTCGAACTGTAAGACTTTTAAAATATTGATTGAAAAATAATATCGATATAATTTTTTCATTGGAACCTCTTTTTTGGCACCAAAATTTTGTTTTAATCATAGATGTTGATTTGCCAAAGTTATCCCACTTGTCTAAAATCGAGGTTATGCGATCACATTTAATTAATATCGTTTGACCAACTCCAAACAAAACACAGCCCACCACCCGTGTCAGTTGAGTTTTAAACCTCACATTGTGGTCGCCGTCACCACGTGAGCTCGAAAGTGAAGTGCTGAGTTTTTATGTGTCTAAAATCTCGCAAAATATTGGCTAACTGACATTTTGTGAAAAACCGAACATTTTTGCTGCGATTTATTTTGAATGTGACTACATTAATTTTCAAATATCGTAATTGTTTCTTTGTCAGGACTGTAATATGATTTGGAAGTAATTTTATCATGAAGTTATCAGTTTAAAGTATGTACACACTATCAAATCTTTTATAAGCTCACAAAACAAAATCAAACGTTAATAAATTCACCACCAAGATGAATAAAATAACACTCACTTTGAAACGAATACGAATACAAAAAGAACCGCCTCAAAAAATAGCCTACTTTTACGAAAGTCCACCAAACATAGTTGATAATAAGTTGATAGTTGATAATTAAGGGCAATCTCTAATATGTTTAACATTTTGGCCCGTCCATCCCTCCGTGCGTGTGTAACGTGTCACTTGAGAAACCAAACATTCCCTCAGATTTGCGTGCAGTATTCGGTGACATTTCCCTTCAACTGAGAGTTTTTGGTGACCCTGGGTTATGAGACCAGGGTAAACTTCACAAAAAGTTTAAACATATGTTATTTTACACCCCTATAGTAAGGGGTGGTGAACGCTGGAATACTCGTGAAATAAACACGGAAAACTACGATCCCTATATTTACATGTTATACCATACTCAATTTTCCCTTGCATATTTTATACAGCCTTTCATGAAGTCCTTAGTATTTCTGGTTTCTAATTGTATGTTACAAATTATTACGATTATCAATTTTTGCGCTACATTCATTCATACGTACATTCATTTATAATTTGTGTATAATGACAAGTATGAAGTATTAATTTCAATTCATGTGAAGGAGCACCGTATGAAAGTACTAAACATAGGGAGCAAGGCTTATGTCACTATAAAACATTTGAACTTGAATTCCGACCTCCTTAACGTACGAGGCGCCAGGTTTATAGAAATCTAGCCTCCTGCTTCGATTCCTGTTCTTTTCTCAGCTCCTTGCAAGCACCAATAAATCACCAGTCAGCAAGATCTAAAAATGTTTTATGGTTGTTTGTTCGATTCTGCTTCCTTGAAAAATTAACCGCCCTAATAATTGTACAGGAATTCGTGTTAAAAAACTTAAACTCCGCTTAACCACGGGATAAAATAAACAATGTAAAGGAATCCGGACCGAGTGAAGGGGGACGGGAGAAGGGGGGCATCACCTCCTTCCTTGTTGAAGGGCAATGACGCATGCCAATATTGGAGGTAGTTGATCAGTTTCTATCACAAGATGTGACACAACTACCAACGATAAACTGGCGTATGAAATTCGGTCCCTGTGCTTAGTTATATAGGTCCCCAAAACTAACTTCATTTCGTGGAAAAGACAACGGATTTATGAATAAAGTTTTTAATCAATAAAAAAATTACAGTTTGCACATATTTTTTAATTTATTGTCTTCACCATAGCGTAGCTTAACAAGACAAAAAACGAAAATACCCGTTTCGACTAACAAACCGTTTAAATAACATCAAAATCTACTTTAATAATTACAGTTTAGTTTTAAATAAAAACGGAGAAGACAATTGTACAATATTTTGCGAAGTTTCAGAAGTGTGAGTTGATTCTCACGTGGCAATGTACGAACAGGATTTGCCTAAGCCGCAAACCCATTATTCTTCATACTGCTACATAAATGTTATTATTATCACAGTTTGACATCGGTTTCAATTCAACATACATTCTATTGTATCTGCAAAAGATATATCATTTTCATGCGGAGTCAGGCCTAGTTTAGTTTGTAATGTTTTTCTGTTCTTCTATTTAAGCTATTATGTATTCATGGGCCCTTTATTTGTTATATGTGATCATGTTAAGTTAAAGTTAGTATAAGTTTGTTAGTAATGTTTATAATGTTTACAATGCACAATGTTAATTGGCTTAACTGTATTTGTGTCTAATTGAATAAATAAATAAAACATAAAATGTTATCTCACATGGCAACCATGTCACTCTCGTTGTCATCAAACTGGGAACTAGACGGTAGTGATTATTGTTCTCTAACAAGTACCAAACGCTCAAAGCGTAATAATTGAGTTCAAGTTCATCTTAATTATTTTCACGTGCATGTTAGCGATCAGAATTCAATCAACACTAATGACATGTAAGAAATTAGTGAAACTATTAGAATGCACAAGAATGCATTTAGTACATGTTAATTAAAACAGAAAAACTTCCCTTACAAATAATTATGCTATAATTATGACGTAATGCAATTTACATAAGTATGTGTTAATTACGCCCGAATCTCTTGTGCTAAACTAATATATAAAAGCTTGTTGGTTTTCAATTAATATCATAACGTCGCAAACATCTACCGAAGCAACAAGCAGACAGATATTGTTAAATTCACAATGAGTTTTATCAAGGTTGGTAATAGTGTAATCCTACTAAATAACGTACTGCTTAAACTTTGTAGATGTATTTTTGTTATGCACACAATCCATGGCAAAACTGTATGCATTGCAGCAGCAAATATCAATAAATGTCCACCAATATTCTAATAAACAAACAAATAATATGCTGACACACGAATAGAGAAAAAAAGATTTTAGAATGTACATGAAAACATAAAAAATTATTAAGGCTATTGTACCACCTCTGGCCGATAATTTGATAGTTAAAGAACATGGCTGAAAAGTTTTCTGAATGAAAGAGGGCCTTACTTTTAAACAGGAAAAAAAGAAAAAAAAATTGGGCGGGACGTAACCTTACTTTTGGCCATTATGTGTTGTTTTTTTGACAATAGTGTAGCCAGCACAGTTATCTCAAAATTAATTATTGAGAATCGGTAGTCGGGATACAGTTTATTAACAACTTTAGCAACAACTTCAACATATAAGGACAAAAAGATTTCAGAAAAAACAGTTGGTGTACGATATATTTTGTCAAACGGTACCTACTAAATCGTAAACTTACTTATATTTCAGAAATCTATTTGTCCTTATAGTTGAAGTTGTAGCTAAAGGTTTTAAGAAACTATATCCAGGATACCGATTCACAAAATTTAATTTTGCACTATCTGTGCTGGCTACACTATTGTCAAAAAATGAGATATAATAATCGATAGTGAGGTTATGACCCGACCAAAAAAAAATTTTTTTTTACGCTGTTGTATTAAAGGTACTCTTTCATTCAGCCAACTTGCATGGACTTCTAAGGTTTTACCCTACCTTGATTACAACAGCCTGGAGAAAATGCTTCCAGGAGAAAACCATCTTAACCATTTTTGTGACTATTGTTAGGACAACACCTGTCAGATATCAACACTTATTCATTGTCGAGGAACATAATCTTATAACGCACATTTTTCTCTTCTACAGATTGTCGTCCTACTGGCCGTGACTGTGTCCTGCACCCTGGCCTACCCCCAGCAGGGATATGGACACTACGAGCAAGCCCCTGTGGCTGGTGAACACCATCAGCCCGAACCCTATGTGAGATATTAGTTTCTTAATTATCTCTGAAATTGTGTTTGTGGTGTTAATGAGCGAGGGAACTTGATTTCGACATTCACATTAACCCAATTTTTAACATTATAAGCAAATACTTAACTTTTTAAGTCAATGCATTTTATTTTGTATATGCATGTTTTATACTACTAGGAAAACGCTAAAGTCCCGCCGCGTTGATGGATGAGCTTTTTAAAGGTTTTAGTTTGCGTGGGATATCTTTACTTTTGCAAGTGCTTTGTTTTGCTGCCTACGCATTGTAGGTGAATGTTGTCAAGTTTCTTTTGTTTCTTGTCAATTGGTATTATTTACCGTAAAAAACTTGTATTAAAAGCTTTATTTCTATGGATTCTGGCTAAATTTTCCACTTTTTCTTTCAAAAGGTACTACATAACCATGACCTTAATGTCCATGTATAATATGAACGTTGTAGCCCCACCCGTTTGGTCAGAATTGGCCCAAATGGCACGAAAATATCGCACAAAAAGTCAAAAAACGTATATTAAAAGCTTTATTTCTTTTGATTCTGGTTAACTTTTTCAATTTTTTCTTTCAGAAAGCAATACATCACCATTACCTTAATGTCCATGTGAAATATGAACGTTGTAGCCCCACCCGTTTGATCAGAATTGGCCCAAATGGCACGAAAATATCGCACTAAAAATCGAAAAAAAATCGTAAAAGTACGATATTCATGAGAAATATTTCTTCGATTGTACCCAAAAACGTGGCAAGTCTAAGTTCAGAGAAAACGAAGGTCGTGTCAAATTTTCATCAAGATCGCATATGCCGTTTGCCCGGTAGAGAGCGAACAAACAGACAGAAAAACGAAAAAAAAAAAAAAAACACCCGAGCTAAATTTTTTGGGGGGTCGGTGAAATTGAAGTCTTCGCTTCGCTCATCCAAAAATTATTTTTTTGGATGAGCGAAGCGAAGACTTTATGGATGAGCGAAGCGAAGACTTCAATTTCACCGACCCCCCAAAAAATTTAGCTCGGGTGTTTTTTTGTTTGTTTTTTGTTTTTTTGTTTTTTTGTTTGTTTTTCTGTCTGTTTGTTCGCTCTCTACCGGGCAAACGGCATATGCGATCTGGATGAAAATTTGACAGGACCTTCGAAATCTCTGAACTTAGACTTGCCACGTTTTTGGGTACAATCGAAGAAATATTTCTCATGAATATCGTACTTTTACGATTTTTTTCGATTTTTTGGGCGATATTTTCGTGCCATTTGGGCCAATTCTGACCAAACGGGTGAAGCTAAACAGTTCATATTATACATGGAAATTAAGGTTATGGTGATTTAGTACATTTTGAAAGAAAAAGTTGAAAAAGTTAGCCAGAATCTATAGAAATAAAGCTTTTAATATAAGATTTTTGTTTTTTTGTACGATATTTTCGTGCCATTAGGGCCAATTCTGACCAAACGGGTGGGGTTTCAACGTTCATATTATACATGGACATTAAGGTTATGGTGATGTAGTACCTTTTGAAAGAAAAAGTTGAAAAAGTTAGCCAGAATCCATAGAAATAAAGCTTTTATATAAGTTTTTTACGGTTAATAATACCAATTGACAAGAAACAAAAAAAACTTGACAACATTCACCTACAATGCGTAGACAGCAAAACAAAGCACTTGCAAAAGTAAAGATATCCCAAGCAAACCTTAAAACTTTAAAAAGCTCATCCCATCAACGCGGCGGGACTTTAGCGTTTTCCTAGTAAATATAACAGCTGTTAAATATGCGTTGTTGCCTCAATGAGACTATTCTGACTTAGCTGTGGGGTTCAATGATTTATTATTTTTAACTAGGAAAACGCTAAAGTCCCGCCGCGTTGATGGATGAGCTTTTTAAAGGTTTTAGTTTTGCGTGGGATATCTTTACTTTTGCAAGTGCTTTGTTTTGCTGCCTACGCATTGAAGGTGAATGTTGTCAAGTTTCTTTGTTTCTTGTCAATTGGTTTTATTTACCGTAAAAAACTTGTATTAAAAGCTTTATTTCTATGGATTCTGGCTAACTTTTTCCACTTTTTCTTTCAAAAGGTACTACATAACCATAACCTTAATGTCCATGTATAATATGAACGTTGTAGCCCCACCCGTTTGGTCAGAATTGGCCCAAATGGCACGAAAATATCGCACAAAAAGTCAAAAAACGTATATTAAAAGCTTTATTTCTCTCAATTCTGGCTAACTTTTTCAACTTTTTTCTTTCAGAAAGCAATACATCACCATTACCTTAATGTCCATGTGAAATATGAACGTTGAAGCCCCACCCGTTTGGTCAGAATTGGCCCAAATGGCACGAAAATATCGCACTAAAAATCGAAAAAAAATCGTAAAAGTACGATATTCATGAGAAATATTTCTTCGATTGTACCCAAAAATGTAGCAAGTCTAAGTTCAGAGAAAACGAAGGTCGTGTAAAATTTTCATCAAGATCGCATATACCGTTTGCCCGGTAGAGAGCGAACAACAGACGGAAAAACGAAAAAAAAAAAACAAACAAAAAAAAACAAAAAAACACCCGAGCTAAATTTTTTGGGGGGTCGGTGAAATTGAAGTCTTCGCTTCGCTCATCCAATAAGTTTTGTTGTTTTGTATATTTTGTAAATTTGGTTAATTTAAATTTCGTTCATTTGTTAATTTTGTAGTTTTGTAAATTTGGTGAATTTTTAAAATTCTAAATTTGACATTTTGTTAATTTGTGAAAAAAATAGTACTTTATTTTGTGTTAAATTTGTATTTAAAATAGCTATATTTGATAAATAAAAGAACAATAATAAACATATTATTTAACATTGTTCAGGTCTGGTGGCACAATATAAATTTGACAACCAATGAAAAGAATAAGCATAGTGTTTTTTCATCACGTGAACTATATACGTTAACATAAGACTCAACAATAATTAATAATTTTCAGGCTCACCCCAAATACGAGTTCAATTATGCAGTCAAGGACACCCACACCGGTGACATCAAGGAACAACACGAGGTGAACATTTAAAAGCATTATAACATTAAAATGCACAAACTATATAATTTATAATACATAAGTATCACATTGCATGGTTTCAAATTTCGAATTTTTACATAAACCTTGCAATGCAATGTTGTTGTAAGGGTTGAAACTTATTCTTTTTAAGTGGTATTCCATAACACATAAAAGTTATTTATAATCATATCTTAAACGTTTTGCTTATATAATGGGTTTAATTGCATTTCACAATGTTTGTTTGGAGAAATTCTCTTTTCTGCCATCCTCTTGACACATTTAATTGAATTGACATTTAAACAAATATATAATATGCTTATAAATAAATTTAAAAACTGTGAACGTTAAACAAACCCATGAGAAGACAATGAATCCATTATAACATAAATTTACGAAAATTAAAGCTAAGAATTCAATGTAACACAAATGAAAAATTATCCAGTTCTGTAATAGAATACCATATTGACTAATTTTGAGAATTTATACTTATAAATATGTCTATACTTAGGTAGTGTTTTCCCCAATATTTTTTCTGATATATTATAATAATATCTCAACCCTTTCAGACCCGCGATGGTGATAAAGTGCAAGGATTCTACAGCATGGTCGAGGCCGACGGCACCCGTCGTATTGTCCACTACACCGCTGACGATAAGAACGGATTCAACGCCGTCGTCACCAAGGAGGGACACGCCGCGCACCCTGTCGCCGTTCCCGTGAAGCACGTCCAGCCTGCAGTCCACTATGCGCATGCTCCAGTAGCTGCTGCCCAGGCGCCCGTCCACTCTCACCAGCCAGCCTACGATTACTCCTCACAGTCAGCTGGCCAGGGCCAGGGATATGGTCATTATTGATAAAAAAATCTTGTAAAAATCTAGTCCATCATCGTTTTCATAACCATTATATGTTTTCATTCACATTGTAATGTAATTTCACAAAGCTGGGAATCCACGATTCATCTCTCTTATCAATGTAGGCAAACAAATGTTTTATTTTCATGTATTATACAAAAAACAAGTTGTATTTTTGAAGGCCCACACATCCATTTAGTCATTCATTATGTACCATTTCATGTGTCATGTACCATCTTTGATTTATTACGGAAATAAACATATAAATATCACCTTGTGGTTATGCTTTAGTTTACCTCGTCCAATTATGAGTGTTTTCAAGTTTTAAATGTGACGATAATAAAACCTTCCAAGTCATCAAATTTACATAATTAATATATCATGGGTATGAATATTGATATGTTGATTTGATCACTGCCAATCCAAAACTTAATATTTTTACTACGACAATACGAGACCAATTAATATAAATTTAGTACCCGGATTGTTTCTCCGTGCACAGGGTACATTTGTGTGTTTTTTTTCGTTATTTTGCCTTTGGTTTGAAAAGGGCCATAAACGTTTTGGAGAAGTTTCGATGGTGGCATTGAAAGGTTCAATTTTCCATTCATAGGATTCACCTGTCGGGGCAAATTTTATTTATTTGTATTTAAACATATTTTTCCAGTGTCAGTGGCAATTGTTACTGTACAATATCGTTTTTTTTTTTTAATGTTCAATATTTAAAAAAAAACAATCTTCGATCATATTATGCATATAAATTTAGTTATGCCTTATTGATATTAGTTTGTTATTCTGATTCAAGGGCACATAACACCCAGGATATTAAAGCCTGATTATTTATAAGAGTGTTGTTCTCGTTTAGATAGCATGAACAATTAGTTGATTGAGATAGTTAAAAACGTTATCAATTAAAGTTAAGTATAAAATACAATAAAATAAAATAAATACCATAACCGGGACGTTGATCGTACCTGGATCTTCTGCTAACCGCTTTGATGTTTTTTTTTTCTCTGTCTATTTTTTTTCTTCCCTTTTTTTATCTTTTTTTTCCTTTTTCCTTTTTTTCCTTTTCTTTTCATTCCCCACCCTTTTTTATATTTGATTCATTAATTAAATACATTTTATTATATTTTCTTTGTTAACAAATTTAAATGCATTGTTGTTGTAATGCTAATATTTCAAATATATACTTAAATGTAGTTTATTGTAGTTTCTGCATCTATGTAATTAGATTTATTTAGTTGTCCTCCTTTGTAAATCAGTTTTTATAACTGAATAGGATAGACGTTAAATAAATAATAAATAAATAATAAATAACCAACAATTCAAACCGATCCCAAGTATACTTATAATAGCGCTCAAAACGTCTGTTCGACAAGCAGGAGTTCCAGTTGTATTCTATCTTTTATACTTTCGGCCACGAGAATGTTATTTACAAAATGGGTACGTATGTTAAGGTGTGTTTTACTTAATTTTTATGTTTCTCCTTAAATAATTGAATAAATAACTTACAAGAGTGCGTATGAAAAGAGACTATCATAAAATTTACAAATTTACAGCAAAATGTGTTAAATGTGGCTTAAAATTTTTGTGAACACCTACGTCTGAACGTCTGACAGTTCAATAGCATGTTGCCTTAAACACAACTTTCTTAATAAACTTACAACTGAATGTCAATCAGATTTGGACTACATGAATAGTGTGTGTTGTCAAAATGGCCAGAACTTGCTCCTTAAAAATGTTTTTTACTGAACCTAGCGCCCGGAAAGTAATTAGTATTATTTCTTGAGCTAAAAGTAACTATAGCCTATTTTTCGTGATGATCCCATCTGTAAGATATAAACATAGGCCTAGGGTTTAAGTTATTGTGAACGTAATGTCCGATGGCTCTTTAAGATGAATCAATCCCATCCGAAAACGACTAAGAAAACAGAAAAATGTCATGATTGCCGGTGGCGGATTCGTTCAGCACCTCTAGAATTAGAACTTCGCGAGTTCCGCGTGTCGTTGACAGCTGTGGGTGCTTCGAGTATCGATAGAGCTTGTTAACGCGTTACTTGAGATATTGATTGATTGATTGTCGTCTTTATTGATGGCGGGATTAAGGCCTGTTAAGCCTTCTCTTGCATCCAACCAATATTACATTCAGAGTATACATATTCAGAGTACAGGAGGTATAGTCTGTTCGATACAACGCACATGCGTTTTCTCGGACAAAAGACGATTGAAGAGATTTACTCAGTGACATAACATTACCCTCAAACTATTTTTAACACTAGTACACCTGACTAGAAATATTCTGCCATGGCCACTGGGCAGGTATTCCCACAAAAAACAAACGTGCCAAATGCTCAGAAAGTGCGTACACGCACACACAATATCATGCATTGACGTCACGCATTCGTAACTGTACGCCAGAAGCAAACTTGATGCAATCTAACACATGTTACTGTATAATTACAAGAATTATATTTCTTCTAGTGCTGGAGTTAGCAAAGTTTATTTTATATTAATAAACAATCGATTGGACAAAACTCTTTATACTTAAATTCTTAAGTACGTGTACGAAAGTACCCTAAAAAGGAGAGAAGCTTCTTAATCAACATTCTGTCGACTAAAAACACACAAATATGTTAACCAGCAATGAATAAAGCGGCGTATGGTCAAACACACAAAAATGAGTCCTTGAAAAGAAAAAGCACCCGACTCTTTGACCCAATACAGGACCAAAATATATTAGATGGTCAATGTCCAGATAGAAATGCGCAATTCAATCGTAGGTCGTGTTAGGCATTTATCGTTAGACGTGACACACGCACAGAAGGACGACGGACAGAAAAGTGGTGTATTTGGGAGAGAGAGTTTCTCCTCAAAGTTAGTAAGTTTTTCGTCTTAAGTAATTTTAGATTATATTGTTAATGTAAGAAGTCGTAAAGAAAAGGCACAGCATGGTTAATCTAGATTCATCGCGGAGCCGTTGGGTTCATATCACACATCGGCATGGGCGCCAGCAGAAATTTTGGCAAGGGAGCAAAGATTACATTATGTGTACTTTCGTTGGGCAAGCACAGGGGGTTTGGGAGTAGAGCCCCCCAACAAAAGCGGCGCAGGCAAATTTTTTGGAATCAGATTTTTAGAATGCGTTTGGTGGGTTTTAAAAAAATTAGTGGGCTGAATACGATACCAAAATTATGTAATTTTTGTACTGTCGATACTCGGAACTAGAAAACCACCAACGAGTCTAGATCGCTTGAAGCGAGCCAGCCGAGCATAATAAACACTTCACTGCAACTTGATGGGGAGGTTATGAGTATAGTTAGTTTTGTTTTTAATAGTTTATACTTAGTTTTGTTGATATACGCCTCGGACTAGATGAAACAGGTCCAGTGTAAGCCGGACTAGAACCCTTGGTAAACGTAGTGAGTGACTACAGTGTTGTCACTTGTCTGTATGATAGAACTAAATGTCCCTAATTAATAGAGAAAAATAAAACTAGGAACACTCCGCTCCCGATCAGATCATTTTATATATTAATATTATTAATATTAATTTTCAATAGAATTTCGGTTTCACAAATAGATTAATTTATATGTAATAACGCATATCGCCGGTTAAATTTTTTTCCACTGAAATCCGGGGGGGGGGCAAGCGACCACCCTTGCCACCCCCCTTCCGGCGCCCATGTTCATCGGTCAACGTTTGCAGTACTTTATATTACAAACCGGGTATGCCCGCTAGATAATGATAATAACAGCCTCGAAGTACAATTTTTATGGACAAAGAGTCTTATCAATTTGTGAAGAAAATTAATTATTTAATTATTGTTCCATTTAACAATTTTAATGTGCTAGGATTGGAAAGAGCTTTCAGTTTCTGCTCTGACTAATGTTGTGTGTGGATTCGCTGCAGTGAAACCTGGATTCAAGATAACCCGACTGCATTCCTTAGAAAGCACATTATTGCCAATTATCTGAACAAAACGCTCAAGGCAACTTGTTATCATTATGTTGGCCACCAGCAATTAGGCGCCGATTAAACCCACTGATCGCCCAATACGTAATAATAACAATGTTGTTGTTCTAATTTTTACTAATTGTCTTCCACGTTGATTGCGAATAAAACAGAGCAAAATTATTTTGAGCTAGACAAAACTAGAATGACAATTACAATGTTGCATTCTAACAACTAGTCTATGGATATGTGATAAAAACTTCCCTTTCAAATGTTATGTTGTAGTCTTGACGTAACGGTAACGGTTACAGAGCTAAATGATCCGAAAAGCACACTCACCATGTATTACTTATATAAACCCTGGACGATTGACAGGTGATATCACTTAGTCGTGAACTGTAGCCACAGCAGCAAGTGGTGAATAGTAAGCATTGCACGATGACTTTAATGCAGGTAAGTGTATCACATTATATTATTACAAACATTTTCAGTAGCAATAGTTTTACGTTGTTTTGGGTGTCCGTATACACGAGATAGAAATCACAATTGTTTGGAAATGTTTAGAGCTTTGAAGTTATTGTAATAAGGAATTCTTCTAAACTTTCGTAATGAAGTAATTTAGTGGTTTTCTATTTATTTCATTTTTGATTTATTGTTTTCATTGTTTAAATCATTGTTAATTACACAATTATTTACTATTTGAAGATGTTATTTATTATTTCTTTAAAAATTACATTAATAAAAATGAATTTAAATTTCATCATGAAAATGCAGTATTAATTACAGTTCGTTTCGCACTTCAAACACAAACAATTTGTAGAAGTATCCAAGAAATGAGTACCTTAATTACATTTTAAAAAAGTGTTTCCAAAATGAATAATAATAATAATAATAATAATAATAATAATAATAATAATAATAATAATAATAATAATAATAATAATAATAATAATAATAATAATAATAATAATAAAAAAATTAATATTGAGATTAAACAATTCAAAATATATTATTTCGTCAAACTTTCATCACCGTCGGAAGTTATACAGTATTGATTACACTTCTTACAATTAATGGTTATTCTGCTTGAAACATTATTGATTTTTTTAATAAAAAAATTGTCATAAACAAAAAAAAACTTTTGTTTTGTTTCTTGTTAATTGCTCTAGTAAAGTTGATGACTTGAATTGAATGGCATCGATTAAAAAACATACATAGCCAAATTAACATATTTGTAATATTAGTATATTTTCTATTTTTGACAAAATGGGAAATAATTTTATATGGTATTGCCACCCCTTCCAGATTGCCGCCGTACTGGTCGTAGCTGTGTCCTGCACCCTGGCCTACCCCCAGCAGGGATACGGACACTACGAGCAAGCTCCTGTGGCTGTTGAACACCACCAGCCCGAACCCCATGTGAGTACACTCAAGTGTCAAGTTCAAGTTTAGACATGTTCACAGACTAGTGACAACATAATGTTCCACATCTAAATAGAGAAAGTTATCCGGGCTTATCGAAGCCCTGATAAAATAGACCCACATCATTATAAGATGTCCTTTTTGGGATGTAATTTGACATGAAGTATTTTTTATCTGTACATAATATAAAATTGCAAATTGCAATAAATTGACCATAAAAACCATGTGTTTTCTGCCTTAAATGATTATTTGCACCGATCTTGTTCAACAACCTTACTAAACAACTTGCTAAATACCTAGATCACTAAAACTTATAACAATATTGCAAGAATAAGAAGAGAACTAAACAGATATCGCAATTGGATTATTTCATACGTTATACATATTTATTACATTTTACATAAACAATGTATACATTATTCAAATAATATGCACCATAAAGTACGAGATATTAAGTTAATGGCATTTTTGACTATATAGTCTTTATGGCTATACACGGATTCACTACCGGTCGCATTTAATTTTAAATATATATTAATTTTATATATAAAATATTAAAAACAATTTAGCTAACATAACTAAGATAATTTGCGAGATAAGTTATTTTTATATGTTTAATAATCAGTTTTACTACAAATTTGAGTTTATGTAACATATTTTGTTTAAAAGTTTCAAAAACAAATTGAAATTCGTGTCAAATAAGCTTACTAAGTTATCGATTAATTGATATGTATAACTAAAGTTAAATAATGAAATAATTTCTATAATAACGTATGCCTCCAATATTAATAAATCATTATTTCCATTCCAGGCTCACCCCAAGTACGAGTTTCAATATGGCGTCAAGGACACCCACACCGGTGACATCAAGGAACAGCACGAGGTGAGATAACGATACATTGGAAACTAATGCTTTTAGTTTCATTCCAATTATATTGTTGGAATCAGTTTGAATAAATTCAAGTCCAAAATTGTAAGACAAGGGTTTATTAAAACATATGGTATTTCAAAAAATACATAGCTAATTCTTTGGACTACGAAAATTCAAACCAAAATTTTTACTTTCACAACAAAAATGTCAATGTAAAATATAAATACAATTTTGTTTTACGAAAAATAAAAGTGAAATTGCAGCATTCTAACACGATTATCTTGTTTATTTAGGATAGAGATGGCGACAACGTTAAGGGACATTACAGCCTGGTCGAGGCCGACGGCACCCGTCGTATTGTTCACTACACAGTAGAGGGCAAGAGTGGGTTCCAGGTAGTCGTCACCAAGGAAGGACACGCCTCGCACCCTGTCGCCGTTCCCGTGAAGCACGTCCAGCCTGCAGTCCACTATGCGCATGCTCCAGTAGCTGCTGCCCAGGCGCCCGTCCAATCTCACCAGCCAGCCTACGATTACTCCTCCCAATCAGCTGGCCAGGGCCAGGGTTATGGTCAAACAATCGCTGCCACCGTCAAGCAAGTCCAAACAGTCGCTTACGAGCATGCCCCAGTAGCTATTGCACAAGCACCCATCCAATCTCACCAGCCTGCCTATGCTTACGCCTCTCAGTCAAGTGGTCATAGCTATGGCAAGCTGTCGCTGCCCCCATTAAAGAAGTCCAGACCATCGCTTACGAGCATGCCCCAGTAGCCATTGCACAAGCACCCATCCACTCTCAGCAGCCAGCCTACGCTTACGCATCTCAGTCTAGTGGTCTCAGTTATGGTCAACTATCTCTGAGCCAGTGAAACAGGTCCAGTCTACTGATTACCACCATGCTTCAGTCTCAGTGGCGAAGGCTCTGGTCTCGACTTACCAGCCCATGAATGCCTACTCTTCTCAGCAGTCGGCTGGTCAAAACCAATATTATGGTCAAGCTGTTTCTGTCCCCATGACGCATGTCCAGCCTGCCCCCGTCGCTGTTGCTCAGGGTGACATGCACTCCGACAAACAAGCATACTCATATGTATCTCAAATATCAGGAAATTTAAATAATTTGGGACATCATTGAGTCATCTACTTAGGATGTTAATCATATACCACATCAATCACATATCGTTCATATCATACTCATTCAAATTTAGTTTTAAGTTTACGAATATTTTTGAAATGTAATCATTCAGCAACATGTATTCTATTACACTTGAGTGTAGCCTCATTCATGTCAATAAATGTTTAAGACAATTACTGTTTACCTTGCATCGCCATTGTTATGTGCCAAAATGCTTTAATTAAATTACTTACATGAATAAATATTTGGGTTGTTTCATTATGTTACCTCTATCATGACATACCACATGTTTATTTAGGAATAAAACAAATTAAAGCCTTTAATATGCTTATTGTATTTAAACATTTTACTACGTTTTAGCTATAACTTTCATTTGTGATATGTTTTGATTGAGTTTAGTGTACGTTGATCAATATGTTTATCAGTAATAAGTGTATTTTGCTAATGTTTTCGATACGCAGCTACAATTGAAAATAGTTTAGGTTACGAAGCAAGTTACTCAAAATGATACTATTCAGCTCTACCGTTAAAACAAAAAAATTGTATATTATAAATACTTTTTATTTTCGGAATTATACTGTGTGGTCACACCTACAAATTCAATTATCAATGGTTTTGATATGTCCAAATAAAAAAAATATTTTCATTGTTGACTTGTCATTTTTACTTGTGAAACATGGAATTTAAAAAGTAATTGTTTTAGAATTCCGTAGTTTATAATTTTATGTTGGAAACAATTTTAACATTATTTTGATTGTTTTACAGTGGGTGAGATACCCTCCGAAAGGAGAATTCTTTTAAAGATACGATTGCAAGTGCAATATGGAAAATATTTTAATGAATAAAGCGAGTATATAATGTTTGCTGGGAATGTTTGTCAATCTGTTAAGAGTTGGGACGCGTTGAGTCGTCTTTTAAATGTAGTATAACCCTCAATATAATATATTTGAGATGAAAGTGTGTGACTGTGAACCCATACTCTTACAAAAGTAATTATTGTATTACCGTGTATTACCCTTCTAAATTATCATAAATTTAACAACTACGGGTATAAAGGAGTATTAAAAAATAATATGAAGTGATTCTACTTAAATGGCTATTGGATCGCCTTCCAACCGATATTTTAAAAGTGACTAAAACATTAGATTAGATAAATGTAAGAGGGTCTTAAAATATATAACAGAAAAATGTAAAAGATTTTTTGTGGTGGGACGTGACGTCCCTGTCAGCCATTATATGCAAATTTTGGGGTGCTACACATAATATTCAGTGACGATTTTTTTAATCGTTTTCGTTCGTTTGTTCGTATCGTTTTTTTCACCTCGTTATAAAGAAAAACGTCCAACCCCAAAAAAGTAAGAAATATATTTTCCTGTTAGATACAATACCCTCACTCATTTAGCTAAGATTGCAGTTACCTTCCTCCGAATTTTAAATATCGGTAAGAGGGCTATGAAATAGTGCCTTAGTGATCAGATTGACAAAGAAGAGAACGCACATTTAATCGTATCTTCCAGTCTATAATGGTGGAGGTGCCGAGTAGACACAATGGCTTGTTTAAAGAAGGCTAACACAATACCTCTCTTGGGCCGGAGAGCTTAAAACATTCACTTTTCTGTACCATCCTTGTGGAAGAGATGTCAACAAAATGTGGTGTCACCCCGAATGGAGTTGGATTCTCAGGGGTATGTGGTTTCGTGATGATGATAGAGATGGAAGGCCTCCTATAGGAAGGGGAGCTATATGGCATTCCTTCCTGGAAGGCTGGGTGTATGTGCGTTTTAGGTGTCGGGGCCTTCGGTCACTAGTATCCGAGCGAAGTGTAGCAGGCGTTAGGTGGTGTCGTAGCTGATCATTCCAGCTCTAGTTATCCAGCCTAGTAAAAGCACAATCAGGGGTGTTCTATAGGGAGTATTATAGACTGTGTCTAGGTGACTCCCTCTACTAACTCAAACCCAACACAAAGAACTGAACTCTATGAGGCCGTGTTCAGTTTTTCTCGTGAGACACACGCATGGCGGACAGATGGACACGGAGGTAAAATATATTGGAACGCTTCGCTTCCTTATTAAAGCGCATATAGTAACACAGTGAGGAATTTCATGTTGTAAATTTTCAGAAAATACCCCATGCGTTATAACGATAGCATTATGTATCCAGTAGCGTTACTACGCAGGGGGGGGAGGGTGAGGCGAGAAGGGCGTGATCAAAATAACAATATCTGAATTATTTTAATGTAATAATACGTACCTACGTTTACAGACCAATAAATTACAAAATCACGTTTTAATCTCATATTGTCAAGTCATATTCAAGTCTGGCATAATAATAAGACATCATAAATTATAAATAATTACCCACTCAGTCAAATAACTGATTTTCAGTGGGGGACAGTAAATCAAAGCGACCAAGCCAACCCTGTAGGCCCCGACGCACTCGACGAGTGAGCGATAAACAACCAAAGATCGATATCTTTTTTAAGGAAATATATCAATAAGTGGTATAGACAGTGCGAACACCCGCGGATCAACGCCAGAACCAACAAGGCCGATTCAGAACAACTTTGAATTTATTATGTGCCTCGTTGCTAGGACGGCTCAAAGTCACCGTTTACAAATTCCTAAGACAAGAACTGATGTACTTAAGTCCAAATCAGAAGTTAAACTTCTGATTCTAGCGGGAATCGAACCCTGGACCTTCTGCATTACCACAATTTACCACAATTTGTATTTAGAATTAATTGTATTTTATATTCGTTTATATTTTATATTGTAATTTTCTCTCAATGTTATAATGAGCATGCTAAAAGAGTGATAAATAACATTATTAACGAGAAAGTACATCGTACTAAGTGTCGACGCGAGGCACTGCTAATGACAGCCGAGTCATTAGATTACATTAGAGGTTATGTATAATATTGCGTATAGTTGTGTCTAAACATGTGCGTCCACGTACCAATTGGCATAATTAGATAGCTAATGTGCAATATTATAATAACTATCCGTCAGTCTGTCCCATGTCATGTCGCAAGATTAAACACGAACAAAACGTCCAATTGACACGATTTGGCTTCTTGGTATGACTCTTCAATGATGCCGCCACTGTACGTATAGTTGTATTACACGCCATGTATGTAACAACTTCAGAGAACTTGGTTAGTCGGGAAAAATTCCCGTAGGTGGAATTAATTTCATATCATGCAAATCCAGAAATTACAAAATCTGACTCAACCGAGGTGTGATTTGACAAAATACAACAAATAGTCATGGGATTGAACGTAATACATTTTACATTAACACAAAACAACAATATAAAATATGACATTCCATTTACAGAAATAATTCTAAATACAACAATCAATAAAATAATTATAGTGAAAGTAAATGTAGATGGACTGACTACAGATGGTTGATAAGACATACAACATGCATCTACTTAAACTTCTGTATTGAATCGTTAAAAATGTAAAAAGCATATTGAGACCTCTCTAAGAAATCCTTATACGTGGTCATGATTCTGCTTATACATGAGTATTAATTCGGCTTTTGTGAGGTTGGAATGAAACAACACGCCGAGTTGAACGCAGCGGAACGAATACATTCACACGTGCAAGAAGTAGAGAGCAGTCAATTACACTAGGAAGCTTCGCGAACGCTTTATCCAGTCGCGTTGATGGATGAGCTTTTTTTTTAGATATTTATGTCCAATGATTAAGATTTTAAGTGGAATCTCATTACTGTTTTTATAGTTACTTGTGTTTCTTGTTAATTTTGCACCTGTAAAAGGCTTATATTAAAACCTTTATTTCTATGAAATTTGACCAACTTTTGCAATTTTTTCTTTCAAAAGGCTTTACATTACCATAATACTTATGACAATGTAATTGTAAAATATGAACGTTGTATCCCCACCCGTTTGGTCAGAATCGGACCAAATATCACGAAAATATTGTATTAAAAATTGGGGGAAAATCGTAAAAGTACGATTTCTAATAAAATATTTCTTCAAATGTTTCTAAAATCTTAACATATGTAACTTTAGTGATTTTAAACGTCCCCATAAAGTTTCATCAAGATCGGATTAGTCGTTTGCCAAATATCTCCAAAATATCTCATTAAAAACGAAAAAACATCGTAAAAGTACAATAATAATAAAAAAATATTTAATCGATGGTACCAAAAAACGTGGCAAGTCTTAAGTTAAGAGATTTCAAAGGCCCCCTCCAATTTCCATCAAGACCCCATATGCCGTTTGCCCGGTAAAGAGCGGACAAACAGCCAAAAAAACTTACAAAAAACTAACCACCCGAGCTATTTTTCTTGGGGTAACGTAAGTGAAAAACGAAACACGTAAGTGAAATTGAATTCTTCGCTTCCCTCATCCTATTATCTCCCGCTTGCGCCGGCCTGGTCGTCCTGACCTTAGACCACCGAGTCGGTAACTTTGTTGGCGCATTACATATCTGAATGGATGAAGACCCGGGTTCAATCCAAGTCGAGTTGGAGTTTTTTTTATTTTGAACCAGTAGTTTTTCTCACGCAATTGGTGAAACATGGAATACTTTAAACTACCTGGATGCCTCCAATTGTATTTTTAAAATTGATTTTTATGTCACCATAATATACACATATAACATAATTACGACGAAATAAACAAATTGGGACTTACACCCAGCGGCTGTAACCGCCTTAATATCAAAGTAAATGTGTCTTTAAATCGTAACCTTTGTTTTTTCGGGACTTGATTATTTTATGTGATAGCTATGTATTAAGTGAGGGGTGGAGCCACAGGTAGAGGATAAGTCTTTGATGCAAATGTTTTTTATACGCCAGTGTCATGGTGTTGCACGAGCGACATGAAGAGTTCATATTACATAGTGAGTAGGTGTTTGACCTTGACGATACGTTGCTATTCACTTTGCCTAATTTTATTAACGAGTCAAGTCCATGTTTGCACAGCAAACTGGCATTAGATAGCAGATCACGAAATGACGAAAATGGAAGTTGAAAACTCATTATTGTTCGTGCGTCAATTAGGGTACCTTAATTGGAAAAAAATCAGTAAATAAATTATTCAATTTCAAAGCGTGTGTTTTATTTAACTTGTGTCGTTAATCGATCATTAATCGTAGATTATCATTATTATCTACGCTTGTTGGAGAGTGTATAGACCTATCCTTTCTCTCCAACCATGTATAAGGTTACAAGGTCAGCACAGTCGGATGCTAACTGGTTTAAAAAACATATAAAAATAATATTAATGCTACTCCCTCTTGCTGCACGACTTTGGGGGATATTGTTGCCTCACTGTCCCGGACACCAAAGTTCAACCGCTCAGCTTCCTGTTTTTGTTTTGTGTTTATAAACGCAGTTAACGTTATATTTTATTATTTCTCGCGAACGTAAAATGCTCGATAACATACACGATGCAGTTCGTACATTCATTTATAAATCGTTTCATTAATGTTAGGTTAAATACAATATGTTTCCTTAATTAATCTGGTTACCACATCAACTGCTGAGAATTTTTCATACAGATTTTCTTACTGAATCTCACAACTTAAATAAATATAAATATTCCCATTTATTCTATAAATTCTTAATTTAAATGGTGAAATAATGTCTTGAACTCACGTATTTAAGATTATTCTCAATCTCACATATTTTATTTTATTTCGTTTACTATTCGGCTTGAGCTTAAACTTCGTAATGGTTGTTCGAGTACAATTGTTTGCAATTAAGTGTGGATATTAGCATACGTACCTTGCATAAACATTCCCACGAAGTATTATAATGATATTATTAAAGCGTTCACCTGCTAATATCTTACACCTGGGCGCGTGTTCAGTCACTTTCCGCGCCAGCGTAAGTAAGTTCTCTTAACGCTGAAGGCGTTCCAGCACACGTCATATTTGCCACTAGTTACTAATAATTACTGTGCAATTATGATCTAAGATCACCCAAAGCTCAATAATAATAGTTTTAGTTTCTCCTAATTGTTTTCTGTAAGAGGTGTGAGTATGAGTTACAATAAGTGGGTATTGCTATAATGTATTGGGTGAAACTATTTGAGACTATTTGAATGTAACACGTTTGAAACAAGTACATTAGGTTGAGAAAAAACTTCCCTTTCAAATGAGTTCAATTATTTGTCACGTAACCGAAGAAGTAGGCCTACGTAATGTTTTCCCCTACGCAAATATATCAAGATTGTTACTTATATAAAAGCCAGGCCAATCTTCGTTGTGTCACTTCAACTCAACCGTTCAACAAACAACAAGTGCGGTCTTACATCATATTTAGACAATGAGTTTCATAAAGGTGAGCTGATTTATTTAAATTACTTATTTATTTGATGTCCATCCTATTCAGTAACAAACACTGATTCACATATCAGGACAATAAACAAAACTAAGTACTTCAAGAAACACACTAAAATTATAAATTGTAGTTAGCAAATTTTAGAACAATATTAATAAAACAACAATGTTTGATAAAAGTCAACAATTTCTGATCACATTTTGAAACAATGTATCAAAATGTGAATTTAAAATAAATTATGCGAAGAAGGATAAAACTTTTAATACACCTACATAGCAATTACAAAATATCATATATGCTGATTGAAACCATTTTATTTTGGTGAACTGTAAAAAATAATAATTTATGCTCTAATAATCAATCTGGTGTCAGCCTTAGCATAGCCGTGAAACGTTTGGGAGTCTATGCTTAATATGTAATTGTAATCGCTAGGGGTGATTATAATACGTTTATTTTATTTTAATAATTAGCATTTTTTTTAAAGAATTTTGCTTTTTTTTACTTTTCTTCCTATAAAAAACCGGCAACTGCTAGGTTTCTTGCGCTTATAAGGAAAATAACGTGCATTTTTTTGCGAAAAACTCTGTGAATTGTCAAATTACTTATAATAATTAAATACAGTCATATTTTTACCGTAAACATTAATTTGATTATAATGCTCAAGTAAACTAATTCATAATACGAATGGAAAATTTTATTTTGACTAAATGATAATTTTGTAATGTTTTCAAAAATATATGTTTGCCGATTTAGCATAGACATAAGACCAAAAAATGCGAATTTGGCGTATCTTTAATATAACCGTCGATAAACATATCCTGTGATATTTTAAGTTAGTGAAATGAGTTTATGGTGTGTTTGATGATTATATTGTTTTCAAAGTTTGTATAAGGAAAGAAAATAGTAAAAGATAATATATTTATTTAAAATATATTATGAAATGAAATGTGTTTGACGTGAATTAAATCTGGTTAAATAATAACTTTGGATAAGATATTTAGAAGCCAACTACTAATTTGTCGACGATGCTATGAACATTTTCGTTATATACCTTGTCTATTTTCAAGATTGTCGTCCTACTGGCCGTGAGTGTGTCCTGCACCCTGGCCTACCCCCAGCAGGGATATGGACACTACGAGCAAGCTCCTATGGCTGACAAACACCACCAGCCCGAACACTTTGTAAGTTAATGTTTCTGTTTCTTACGTACATCTTGGCAGCATGTATGGTGCATTGAAAGGAACTGATGGAATTCCTGATATAAAATAAGATCAATTGAGGTTATATTAGACATTAACGATCAAGACAATACTATTATGTGTATGTTCATCAAAGGCAATTATGCTTGCGTGCAGTTTTTTTTTAACCATCAAAAACTTTATTTTACAGTTGTAAACATAATACACACAAAACAATAAGCAAGAAATACCTGGGAACACCCCCCTTAACTTACTACTTTAAATAAATGTTACAGAGAATAGACTTAAATGTAGAGATACTCCAAAATTAGATGTGAAAGATAACGGGAAAAAATGAAGAAAAAAAACTGCTGTAAATAAGATTTGTTTCACTAATGTGTATGAGAGCTGAAAATCTGAATATTCAATAAATCAACGTAAATTAATTGATGTAAGCTTATGATGTAGCCAGATATATATTTCAAGCAATTTGCATGGAAAAGTTGATATATATAAATATACCAATGGAAACTCGACATATTCTAACATAAACTAACTTTTTAAAATTCTTGAACATGTCGCTTTGTAGTGAGAGCATGGAGCTGGATGGGTTCTATTAATTTATAACTCCATGTTGCCATGCTGGCAAAATTTTCAAACTGCGTTGTGTTGTGACTAAAGAAAATATATTATATACATATTATGCATAGATGTGGTGATTGTTTTAATCTGAATTGTGAATAAATGGAAAAACTAAAATACCTGCAGAATGCATTATATAATATTATAGACATTTGATTAAAATATATAAACGCGTGCAGGAAGTGCTAAGCTTTGACAATTATATATCATTATCCTTACTACGAAAATAAGATTAATGGTTTAAGTACTGGGTTAACTTTGGCTAAAGTCCATTTTGCTCAACCGGGCATTATGACAGTAACGGCATACGCAAAGGAGCCCTTATTAACTAATGATAAATACTTTTTATTAAATTTAACCTTAGCCTTCACGAAAGATTAGAGTAAGGCAATAAATCAGTCGCTTTGCTTCAAATATATAGGATGATTATCAATCAACCATTCCTGAGTGGTCAAATTCATCAATGAAGTAGAAATTCACTTATATGTGTGTTATAACACTTTCATTAGTGCGGTTTAGTGTTCCGAAAACAGACAATATCAAATCTATTTACTTAATGACAGTGGAAACAAGTGAAATGGACAATCTTACATATTAAAATTATTGTATCAATACTCATAACTTTTTTTTTATCCAGGCCTACCCAAAATACGAGTTCAAATACGCAGTCAATGACATCAAAACTGGCGACATCAAAGAACAACACGAGGTGAGAAAATTAAAAATCTGTTTGTTAATTACATTTAAATACCGGTTTCAAAGATAAGAAACTTTAGAACAAACTAGGAATCGCATGCTGATTGCTATTGAAAAAAATGACATGATTCCTGTTATTCTTTTAGACCCGCGATGGCGATAAAGTAAAAGGATTCTACAGCCTGGTCGAAGCTGACGGCACCCGTCGTATTGTCCACTACACCGCTGACGATAAGAACGGATTCAACGCCGTCGTCACCAAGGAGGGACACGCCGCGCACCCTGTCGCCGTTCCCGTGAAGCACGTCCAGCCTGCAGTCCACTTTGCACATGCTCCAGTAGCTGCTGCCCAGGCGCCCGTCCACTCACACCAGCCAGCCTACGATTACTCCTCACAGTCAGCTGGACAAAGTTATGGTCATGCTATTGCTGCTCCCATTAAACAAGTACAGCCTGTTGCTGTTGCACAAGCTCCCGTCCACTCACACCAGTCGAGTTATGGTTTCTCATCCCAGTCAGCTGGTCAAAGCCAGGGTTACGGCCATGTCAGCCAAGTCCAGCCAATGGCTTACGAGCATGTTGCAGTAGCTAGTGCACAGGCACCCATCCACTCACACCAGCCAGCCCAAGGCTTCTCTTACTCTTCACAGTCGTCTGGTAGAATCCAGGGTCAATCTCTTGCTGCTCCCAAGAAAAACATCCAGCCAGCAGTTTACAAGCATGTGCCACTTGCCTTCGCTAAAGCTCCAGTCTACAACCCCCAGCCAGCCTATGGTTACTCATCCGAGTCGGGAGATCAAGATTATTTCCCTGTCCAGACTGCCGCTTACAAGCACGTGCCAGTCGCAATGGCTCAGACTTACTCATCCAAGTCAGCCGGTGAAGGTTACAGTCAATATGCGGCAGTACCTGCCAAGCAAGTCCAGTCGGCGTACCAGCAAGCGTCAGTTGGTGTTGCGCAGCCTCAAATGAACTCTCACCAACAAGCCTACTCGTATTCTTCTCAATCAAACCACGGAAACGGTCACCACTAAGTCTTCTCTCATCATTCACCATCATTCCATAAATCAACATCGTGGCGATTACTTGTTTATTAGCCTTTTCACGTAGTCATTAACACGTATCTTATGTTATCACTAGTGAGCTATATTAATTCGCTAAGAAACACTCATCTGGAGTTTCATTTGGTTGCAAATGTTACTGTTCGCCATGTTTGTACATAATCTAATCATACTATTATAAATAAAGTTTATTGTTCCTTTTAAGCAACGTGTAATTATTTCCGGTCACATCTTCCTCTTGGTTACCAGTGTTATCGGGTGTCTCTCAAGGCAGTGTATTGGGCCCTCTCCTTTTCGTGCTGTTTGTGGACGATCTTGTAGACAGACTTTAACCATTTGCTTGTGATTTTCTTTTGTACGCTGACGATTGTAAATTTTTAAAATTGTGTCGAAGTTATGTGATGCAATCGCTCTTCAAGATGCATTAGCAGCGTTTTCTCAGTGGTGTTTGGACTGGTTTCTCTGTCCTAATCCTGATAAGTGCTCATTGTTAACAATTTCATTGCGGAAATTCCCATTAGTCTGTAATTATAATTTGTCGGGGCAAGTCATTCAGCGAGTTTTTAAATGAAAGATCTTGGTGTCATTATAGATTCAAAATTCCTTTTCGTTGAGCACATTTCTAAAATAACATCAAAGGCCATGTCCCTTTTGGGTTTATTATACACACACATAACAAAAACTTGTAGAAATACAGCCAAACCTTACACACTCAAAAGAAATGAGATCTAAAAAAAGGGCCAAGCTCATCTACCCTTCCACATTTGCGCATTCTTAATTCATAAACGTACAGTGTCCCATAACAGCATCCTCGAAAAGCTTGGCAAAATAGAATTTGCGATTATTAATTTAAACGTAATAGTTCATCCAAGTTCTTTTTTCTAATTAATTTAAACGTTTTAACATGCGAATTTTATTTTGCCAAGATTTTCGAGGATGCTGTTATGGGACACTGTACGTTTATGAATTAAGAATGCGCAAATGTAGAAGGGTAGATGAGCTTGGCCCTTTTTTTTACATCTCATTTGAGTGTGTAAGGTTTGGCTGTATTTCTACAAGTTTTTGTTATGTGTGTGATCTCATTACTTTTTCAAGTTCCATTGCAAAATTATTTGTTAAAATATAATAATTTTATCAAAGTTGATTTAATTTCTATGGTATTAGCAATAACAATAAGATGTAAAATATCTAGACCCGGATTCATGTACATCCTGGGTATAGGTGGTATAACCATGGTATAACGACGGTATAAGGACTGGTTAAGTCTAGGCAACTCACATCCAATTGAAACTTTCCCATGCTACAACAAGCGCACAACTAATGTTATTTTATACCTTTCACTGCATCCACAGCCATGTTAATCAAATGATTATCAAAAGAACATCGAAAATTTGCACAGTTTTTGTTTTTGTTTTTATATAGTGACAGGAGTTTTGCGTGAGATCATTGCAAGAAAAGAATAGGTGTATTATTTCCGTACATTTTTGTATAGCATAGGTGGACAATCATACTATTGTTTATCTGCAGAATTAGGCTTTTAGTAATCAAAACTAGTTATTTGTGCGGGAAGTGTGTCAGAACAAGGTTGTGCTGGCCTAGGGTTGGCTAGGCTTGTCAAACTTGTAATGTTAGTATTTATTTTATCTAGTCTTATAGCCTAATGGAACTTTAGACCTACACTGTTGTATTATAAATAATTTTCTACATTTGGGCCTAGGCCAGGGACGGTTTCTGATTTGTTTTATGAGAGTATAATGACACCTTTTCTCGTTCCACACAAAGAACAAAATTTTTAAATGTCCGCTATTTGTTTACGTATCGCACTTTCCCGCCTAACTCTGCTTGTACCGTCAACAAGTGGCAAGTAACAATAGTTACATGTTGATTGTATGCCTAGTGTATAAGGCTTATTTTAAAACCTTTATTTGGAAGCCTTCCAGCAAACTTTTCAACTTTTTATTTCAAAAGAGACTATATTACTATAACCTTAATGTCCATGTAAAATATGAACATTGTAGCCCCACCCGTCTGGTCAGAATCGCGGGCTGATGGAAACTAACGAATAAGATGTAGTAGCAGTAGTAGCAGTAGCAGTAGCTAACATCCTTAAAGTGATTTTGAGCATGTTTCAAGCCATTTTTTCACGAAGAAGTAATGGTACCCCAATAAAATTTGGCATGTGTTGTCAGGTACCTAAATCCCCTCGATTGTGATAGTTTTCAAGTTCACATCACGTTACATGACAGCTAGTTCACACCTCGAAATCACCCCAACTCTGCTTGCTGTATAAGGTGCTTGAGTGTGTAGCGCGCCACGGCTTGGCTGCGGCGCCCTAACGGGCACCTAGATAGTTTCACTGATATTCGTGACCCAACTGCGCTTATATCATATTTCACTGGCTGTGTTTTACCTGTGATTGAGTACTGTTCTTCAGTTTGGGCATTGTCAGCTGATACCAACATTAAAAAGATAGATAGAGTACTTTAATTTTTCTGTACAATTGTTTGTCATCGTGTCCCAGCTTTTAATGCCTGGTCACGACAACAAATTATGAATGAACTTTTTATGACAGATCTAGCCACTCGAAGAAAACGCTATGACATGTCTTTCCTGCACCGTATCATCAATGGTGTTTTCCGGTCCACCAGTCATGTCTCCATGTTTCCACTCCATGTTCCATCCCGCTTTACTAGGCTTACGCACCATTTCCATGTAGATAGACCTAGACTTTCTATTACCCGTAGATCTATCACCTTTCGTTTACCTTCTTTTTAAAATAATTTACCTAATTTACCTAAGTTCGACATATTTTCTGATTATTCTTTTTAAAAATCAATCCGTGATTGCACTGCAGATAAAGGTCATTAGCATTTCCCCCTCTATTCTTTTACAAACACATTCATGTAAATATTTTTACATTTACATTATTTTATCTTATGTTTTGTTGCACTTATAATTTTGATATATTTGTTTTATTGTTCATCACCATATTATTATTTGTTAATTTGTAGATATTGTGTCATTAGGCTATTTGAATGTGCCGCCCCACGGCTTTGAATAATGAGCCACCTCACGGCTACCTAGAAGAAGACTATATGTCACAAAGGCGGTGGAAAAGAGACGAATAAATGGCCGTCCAAAAGTGATTCAGTTTCTAAAACATACTCACCTTTATCCTCGATCATCCGAACAATCCTAATGCCAAAGTGGTAAAACATGGTGACAACGGTCGGATAAGGAAATAAGGGAAATATTAAAATATATTTCAAAGTATTCTGTTACACATATAAGTAAATATGGCAGAAACAAACCAGACGCCCGGTGTGCAGAACGAAAGCACATGGCGGGTCCAAGTGGACCCACCTCAAATCTTTTCTTTTCAACCCCACGAATGGCCTTCGTGGAGGAAAAGATTTGAGCGATTTAGGACGTGTTCTGGACTAGAATCTGTGACTTCAAAGAGGCAAGTAAACACTCTTATATACACAATGGGTGATCGAGCAGAGGAGATCCTAACCTCTTTCAATCTTGCTCGGGAGGAGGAAGATGACTATGATGTTGTAGTACAAAAGTTCGAGAATTATTTCATTCCTATGAGAAATAAGATATATGAAAGGGCATGTTTTCTACGGCGAAAACAACAACCAGGTGAGTCAATCGACACCTATACAACATCACTTCACACTCTATCTAAGACATGTGAATGGGGCAATCTAGCAGACGAAATGAAGTTGATGGCTCTCATAGTAGGCATGTGCGACCAGAGACTAAGCGACAAACTGCAATTAGATCCCAAGCTCACTTTTGATAAGGCCCTCACCCAAGTTCGGTTATCAGAGGAAATAGCTAGGCAAAGGTTAGTACTACATTCTGATCCTAGTAGGCCTAGTGCTAGTAAACCTAACCTTACCCTGGATGAATGCAATAGTAGGCCTAAGCATTCCACCTTTAAGAAGAAAGAAACTTCAAAGTATAAAAACGATAACAAAGGTAAGAAGTCCACAGGGGGTATCAAAACGTAAATAACAAGGCTACAAACTGTAGATGGTGTGGCTACAGCCAAAACCATGCCGATAACCGAGGCTCATGCCCAGCAAAGGATGCCAAATGCAACAACTGCGGCATACAGGGCCACTTCGCTAAGGTTTGTCGTCGTAAGAAAGTCGCAGAGGTCCTAGACAACAACCAGGCTGACTGTGTCTTTATCGGAAGCATAAAATCATCGGGATCAAAACCATGGATGGTTACAATCAACGTCCACGGTAAGGAAGTAGACTTTAAGGTTGACACTGGAGCAGACGTGACGGTTTTACCAGCTACTGAACAGGTAATCGAGAATATCGCACTTACAAAACCAACCAAAATACTCTGTGGGCCAGATAAAAGACCACTGGATGTTATTGGGGTTGGCAAAGTGAATCTCAAGTTCAGAGGAACAGTATCCACTGAAACCGTGTATGTAGTGCAAGGCCTAGATACTCCACTTCTAGGTAGACCAGCTATTACTAGCCTAAAAATCCTAGGACTAGACCAATCTATCGATCCAATCGTAAACTACGTCCAAGAAACAAATTGGAAACAAGAATTCAAAAATCTCTTCACTGGTTTGGGAACCATCCCAGGAGACTACAAAATCAATGTAGATCCTGGAGCGACTCCAAAAGCCATTTTCACTCCTAGGTCAGTAGCCTTGCCATTGTTAGGTACTGTAAAAAAGGAACTAGATAACATGGTTAAAAATAGAGTCATAGCCGAAGTAGAAGAGGCAACCGATTGGTGTGCACCAATGGTGGTAGTGCCAAAGCCAGCAGGTGGTGTCCGAATATGCGTAGATCTTACTCACCTTAATCGTAGTGTGAAACGGGAAATACATCCAATCCCTAAGGTAGAGCATACACTAGGAAAACTTGCTGGAGCTAAGGTATTCTCAAAACTAGACGCAAATGCGGGTTTCTGGCAGGTTCCGTTGGACCCAGAATCTCAGCATCTCACGACATTCCTCTCGCCATTCGGGAGATTTAAATTCCTAAAACTTCCATTCGGTATCTCGTCGGCCCCAGAACACTTTCAGAGAAAGATGAACATTATACTCCAAGGTCTAGAAGGAGTAGAGATCCACATGGATGACATAATCGTGTGGGGAGACAGCCAAGAAGAAGATGATCGCCGTCTTCGAGCTGTACTAGAGAGATTAGAAAAGATCGGAATGACACTCAACGAGAAGAAAACGGTGTTTTCCGTTGACAAAATCACCTTCCTAGGTCACAAGGTCAGTGCCGAGGGTATTGCGCCGGACGAGAAGAAAATATCTGCGATTGTGAACATGGAAGCACCATCGAACGTCACAGAAGTCCAGCGTTTTCTGGGAATGGTTAACTTTCTCGGGAAATACATTCCTCGGAAAGCAGAGATCCTCGAGCCTATAAACAGTCTACTCTCAACAAAAACTCATTGGATATGGGGCCCACATCAAGAGGAAGCCTTCAAGAAGATCAAGACTTTGTTAACCAGTGCACCAATACTAGCATTGTACGACCCAACAAAACAACTATTGTTTCGGCGGATGCGTCGTCATACGGGTTGGGCGGGGTCTTATTACAAGAACAAGATGATGGGAAGAAGAGACCAATAGCATATGTGTCAAGATCCTTATCGGCTGCCGAGAAAAATTATGCGAATATCGAACGGGAGGCATTGGCATTGACGTGGTCTTGCGAAAGACTCAAGGACTTCATAACCGGGGTGTCATTCTCTATTGAGACTGACCACAAACCCCTAGTCCCTTTGTTTACTTCCAAGAACTTTGATGAGATGTCCCCGAGACTACAAAGATTCCGAATGCGGATGATGAGATACAACTACAAAATCTTCTATTCTCCCGGAAAAGATCTAGTCGTCGCAGATACGCTCTCAAGAAAGCCACTTCCATGCGAAGAAACAAATGAATTAGAAGAGGAAATGTCCGCGTACATACATTTGGTGAACAGCAACATCCCAGTCACAGACACATATTTGGCAAAGATAATAGAAGAACAAAATCAAGATCCAATATGCACAGCACTCGTAGAATATACTACTAAAGGGTGGCCCTCAAAGAATAAAGTAGTACCCAAACTACAGGCTTACTGGTCCGTTAAGGATGAGCTTTCAATTAACGATAGTTTGTTAATGAGAGGCACTCGTCTTATAATCCCGGAATCCCTCCAAAAACAAGTATTGGAGAAAATCCACGAAGGCCACCAAGGAATAACAAAGTGTCGTGCAAGGGCTCGTGAAGCAGTGTGGTGGCCAGGAATATCCACTCAAATTGAATTTGCAGTCAGATCATGCCCACAGTGCATTCAACATTCCAGTAACAGTCATGAGCCAATGATTGCTTCAGAGTTTCCTTCAAGGGCCTGGCAGATTGTTGCCATGGACCTATTCAAGTTAGAACAACAGTGGTACCTCGTCGTAACCGACTATTACTCCCGGTACTTCGAGATCGCTGAGCTCTCAAGTCTCAAATCAAGGGCAATAATCAACCATTGCAAGTCAATACTTTCACGCCACGGTATACCAGAAACGGTCCGAAGTGACAATGGACCCCAGTTTGGCACTTTAGACTTCTCTGAGTTTAAACAGTTCTCCGAATCTTACGGGTTCAAGTTGATAACCAGTAGTCCGAAGTACAGCCAAAGCAATGGATTTGCTGAAGCAGCGGTGAAAATAGCGAAACTACGATTGAAAAAATCGGAAGATCCATTCCTAGCTCTTTTGGCCTATAGAACAACACCTTTAGCTAACGGGTTAAGCCCAGCCGAGCTTCTCATGAATAGAAAACTACGTTCTACACTACCTTTGTCTCCACAACAACTGGACAAAATACCGGACAAGTCGAATCTTCGGAGGAAGGAAGAGATAATAAAAGCAAAACAAAAGTCAAATTATGATCGAAGACACCGATGCCATACTCTATCGCCATTAAAACCAGGTGATGCTGTATGGATAATTGACATGCGGACACACGGAAGAGTTCTTCACTGTGCTACCGAACCAAGGTCATATGTAGTCCAGACCAATCGTGGAGCAGTCAGGAGAAACCGATGGCACCTAATACCAGAGCCATACTTCCACAGCGACGGAGAAGAAGGAGAGGAAAGCTTCGAGCCGAGTAATACCCAGACGGAGGACTCGCACGAAGAGATAGCACCCCCGGAGCCAGTTGCAGTAGCCAGCCCCTCCTACAGAAGCTCTCAAACAACTGTCTGTGGTCCTCAGCCATACCATGGTGGTCCGTATCAAACGAAGAGCGGGAGGAGAATCCGTCCTCCTATGAAGTTAGATTTATAAGAGCATAATCCTCCAGTAGATAGTTTCATTGTCATATGTAATAAAATTCTCTTCCAGAATAAAAGCATAATTAAAGTTCATACTTAAGAGGAGGATGTGTCATTAGGCTATTTGAATGTGCCGCCTCACGGCTTTGAATAATGAGCCACCTCACGGCTACCTAGAAGAAGACTATATGTCACAAAGGCGGTGTATAAATAGACGAATAAATGGCCGTCCAAAAGTGATTCAGTTTTCTAAAACATACTCACCTTTATCCTCGATCATCCGAACAATCCTAATGCCAAAGTGGTAAAACAGATATGCCTATATTAATCTAATTTTAATTTAAACTTTAGTTATTTTATATTAGTATTGTCTATCTAAAATGGTACTTGTGCTGTTTAGACTCTTATATGAATAAATAAGTTATTTTTTCCTCTATCAAAGATCCACATACTAAAGGGTAAATGTACTAAAGACGCTCCCTTGCCTAATTAATCTCTACCGGTCTAGTCAAAAACATTTCCAAAAAAACAATTTAATTCTTGGATGGAAGAACCAGGTAACCAACATTTCCATTCTATAAAACAGCTTTAAAAAATTATAAGTAATTTCAAATTTATTGTTACAGTGTGTTGCTATTATTTTATTTGTTTCCCACTATTAGGCTTCGTAGGAAGGTTGGCGGTAAAGGGCAGTATGCCCCAAGCCAAGGTGTCTGCCATTCTCTACACTATTATTTAAATATTATAAATATCATCTTATATATCATTATATATATTTACATTTCTAGGGCTAATGCACTCGTTTCCTGTACGAGTAAGAATTACTGCATTTATTGAGACATTAACAACCTTTTAGTAATGTTAGTATTTTTCCCTTGTTATTAAGGGTGAAAAGACAGAACAACAACCATAAAGCTCTCAAGTCAGCTATTTTTCCTTACTTATTTCAACGCTTATCCAAGTCATCATACTTTTGAAAGGTAAAATGGTTGGTTAACGCAGGCTGAATATTTTTAGGTAAGTGACATAGAAAGATGCAAATTTGCAATTGGAAAGTTATTCCACTAAAATAGACTTGTTTGCAAGAAATGGTGGTAACACGGCTTTTTCGGTCGAGCATTCGACTGTTATTTTAGTAACTAGGAAACGCTCAGTTGGACGCGTTGATAAGCGAGCACGTGCTATAGCTAGACCCACAATGCACATTTTTTTAAATTTTAAAATTTGCGACGTTCGCTGTCCACAGGGCCATGTTTCCGATATTATCTATTATTGCCAAGGTATTTGGGTAAACCCGTATGTAAATCTTTACTTTGTGGATAAAATCCACCGCCATCTAGAGGACCTTGACTCATTGGGAAAAATATTTAAACTCTTTGTGACAAATAATAGACTGCTTCTCGAAAGTATTTTGAAAACTTCTAGGTGGCAGTGCATTAGAAACTTCGCGCGTCTTTTCGTTGCCATGGCAACGTTACTTTTGTTATAATGTAATTTCCATCTACACTACTTATCGGATCAAACTAAAATTAACATATTCGTGACCGGACGGACATTCTAAATGATATGGCTATCTCAGATTTTGTCGCCGGTTAGTTTGAAAAAAAAAACTTTCGATTAACTTTAATGTAACTTTTTAACTTTTTGAACGATTTTGCCACAAAACTAATGGCATTCAATCGAGAACAAAGCTTGCGGATGGTCAAAATTTCAACTCGATCCGAGCCTCCGTTCGAACGTTATGGCGAGACATACAAACAAAAAAAAAACAAACAAACAAAAACAAACAAAAAAAAACAAAACCAGTGACTAACAAATAGATGAAAAAATTTTTCCGGCAGAAATGGAAAGTTTTAATGAAGCGATAATAAATTCACCCTGTAAGTTAGTAGAACATGAACATTTTAAAACAAAAAATAGTTAGTTTCTCACCCATTCGATATGCTGATATGACCAACAAATTTCTAAAACGTATTATAGTTGAAACTTTATCGGCATAAAACTTATAAAGAAGCTCAATTCGGACACAAACAATAAGTTTTTCCAATGTACCGGTGAACAAAACATGTTACAATGTGTTAGCGCTTGTTGTAGCCTACATACATCATGGTGGACCATCGAAGGTTTTAAATACCGATAACCAAATTATGTTATTGGTCAAGAAACAAACGTCCAACTGTAAGTTAGTATTTTAATTATGTTATTATCCTGACTTGGGGTCGGAACCAACTATAAGTTGAACTGAATTAATATCAAGAGTTAAGGGGAGTCTATCCTAAGAACAAATATTCCAAAAATACATATGCGTAAAACAAAGAGTAAGAACAACAGCTTAGTTTCATTAAAACGATTGATTCGTGCTATTGAAGTATCATTAGTACTTCATAATAGTACTGAAAGTGAAAATAAAATATGAAAACAATAAATGTTTAGGCCTACCAGACAAGAGGAGTTACTGTGGCCATAGCGCGGAAAAGGTGCACGAGCTCAGTAAAATAATTGCAGCTGAACGGTTACTAATAAGCTAACAGGCTTTTCACAATCTTACTCGGTTACAAAACATTACAAAGAATTATCTTTAAACAATCATTGCGAGACAAACCCACGTCAAGTTGAAGAAATGGATAATCAAAGACATGAGTTCCAATTCGCGAAATTTTTGAAATTGATTTAAACTTTACTATCCAGTACGAAAATTTGCTGTAAAAAATCATTGCAGCTGGAATAAATTCCCGGAAAAAAGGAATACATTACGGAGTATGTATTCCCAGTTTTAAATTAAACTGGACTTTTTTTCAAAGGCGTATCTCGATATTAAATTAATGTCAGTCCACAGCTATGTAGCCTACAAGTGTGCACAAGTAGGCCACAACTTACTTAAAAATTGGTATATTTTCCTGAAAATTATTATAGTAGAAACTGTAGTGGCAATCATACATTCGCTTGCACAGAAAAATAGGTTAGGCCTAAAATTGGAAAAATATTTTGTAAAATTACTCTATTTTTATTACATTGTAAACGTGCAACATTTGACGGGTTCAATGTTTAAAGATAAAATAAAAAGTTTCCTTGAATTATGTAAACTATTAAAAAAAATATATAATAATGACATTATTAAATGCTTGTACAGTAAGCCTGCATGTGTGCTGATGACTGGTTTGGTAGAAAATCGATCTTTGATCATAGAACCTCGCCATTGTTGTTGTGTTATAATCCGTGTTATATGTAATTACTTATGGTTTGTCAGGAAAATAAAGTATACACCTATTTTGTAATGTTAAAAGAGCTATTAGTACGTTCGGCATGGTAATTCAATAATCTGTGAGTATGATTCCAGGGGCCGACCGTAGGAGCTACCTCTGATAAAACTCTTATGACCCATCTCTCTCCTCATAACTATATAGTTCACAGTGCACTACAAGCCGGTTACTCACTTGAGTGCGTGTGCGCAGTAGACAATAAAACAAGTCCGAAGCATGTTTTCGTGTTACAGTATCACAGAAATATTCATATGCGTGCGTAGGGGGGTGCGGGGGGGCAGGGGGGTCATTGGTCCCCTTTAAACTTAGCATTATTGAAAATTCACCAAAAAGAATTGATTAAAAATTAAAAATTAAGAAACATGTCTACTTCATTTTCCGAAACCTTTCCCTACTTCTTTCTATCGTCTCACTTTCAAATAAGTTAAATAACAAAAATGTCTTAAGGTATTTAGTGTAAATAATAGCCATTCATACACTCAAATACGTTTTAAGCCCTCCCCCAAAAAGTTAACCCCAAAAAACGGGAACCCCTTTCGGTATGGCGATCCTGTGGCAGTGGCGTTTACAGGGGACGTGTGTCCTTTTTGTGTGTTCTTTTAAATATCAAGTCACTTCACGTGTATAATTGTTGGAAGTATAGGAACTAGTACGAGTGGTAGAAGCACAACCCAAAGGGATGTTTTCTAAAAAGAGTATATCCATAATTATACAGGCCTTATAATCACATATCTATTATAAATATTTAATACAATTCAGAAATTTACAAAAGTCCCTCCCGAAGGGGTTAAAACCCGGGTCTCCCACATACTACTCCAACTTTCAAAACAATGAACGTGATTGTTATTGGTCTATATCAAACCTTATCTGATAATCTTTGACTTGGATCAAACAAAACTATGCACCGCCACATACACATTTATTTAGAAGATGTTTAATTTAAAACAAAAATACGCAAGATTACACTCACAAGATTGCTTCGAAATGCGAATTACACGATATCTTAAATCAGATTCCATACATTGATGATGATCTTATCTATTTAATTCAGGTATGTGCGTTAATTAACTATAAAAAAGTTAAACATAATTGAAATGAATATACCGTAGGTTCTTGCTGTTATCTTCGACTATGGATACGGTGTGATATGGTACAAAGTTTAATGTGGTTGCTCTTCTGTTTGCGTACACTTTACATCGACCGTACACAAAACGTCATTGCTGTAATAATCTGAATTTACTAGTTCCAAAATGTGTTTTCGAGTCTCGAATTAAATACGTTGAATAAACGGTTACCTATACGACATAATTCCATGACAAATCTCTCAGCAATGTACACGTGCGTTTTATAACCACGTCCTAGCATCACACAGCACAGCAATCGCCGTCCACGTTATTATTACAGTGTAATACGCACTGCTGCACAACACAATGTAGTTACTGATCGTCACCGTGAAGACGTAAATAACAGATAGGGCTACTGGAAGTGTTGGAACATTTAAGTAAACATATTCTAGAAATGTTACCAAACTACAAGTACTAATCACTACTCGTAGGGGTCCAAGTTGCTTCAATGCCGTGCATCTATAGGGGAACTCTAGAAAAGCCGTTATCACGCTTGGAATGTAAGTGTGAATACATGAATAATTATAGGGAGTAACGCCAATAATTGATGAAATGTTATGGAAGTAGAAAATATAACAGAGAAATCCATTGATGCTTGTAAAACCAATATGCGATTGATATTTTGTTGAGGTAACAATGAATTATCACGAAACATCGAACCATTTAGTTGAAAACTTGTCAGAACAAGCAAAGCGGGATAACAAAATACAGAGTGTACATTCTTATGTTCGAACGTAAGAATAGCAAAAAAATTATCTTTCGTTCTAACGTAATTTATTTGCAGTAATTTTTACTTTCGAACGTAAGATTATACACCGATTACAAAATAGCTGCCTAACATCAGCAGTAGCAAAATATGTAAATCACACGTTAAAATAAAGAAGATAAAGGAGTGAAAGTGGATTAGCATCACGACCTTCGCCTTTCGGCCGCACCCCCGCTTCGAGTACCCCTACCCCCCCCCCCTTTGCATTTCTTGTCCACCAACTTATACTGTCATATTATGCCTTATGTAACATTTTCCTCTCTTTCTCTCACATGTCCCTCGATTGTCTCTTGTGTAGGCTTATGTATAAACTGAAATAATTGTACTTTTAATAGGCTGAAGAAGGCCCCAAAAATGCAATCCATTGACCTTCTTAGGGTAAATATTTCATTAAAACATAATTCAACACTCACCGAGCCATGTGTTGAGTTGAGGGTGGCCCGTGGGTGGACGCGGTTAATCCAAGGCACAACACAACACTCGCGCACTGCACACTGCACTCTCACGCATGTGTCACTATCGCACACGAGATCAAGACGCGCACGATGTTGCCCGGACGAGACGACGAGACAAACTGACGCATCTGCAAAGAAAAGCAGTACTGTCATATTGTCAAAATAATCTCAAACTCGTCAGCATTCCAACCTAAAAGGATACGATTTACATGGGAAAATTATTGTACAGCAAATGCATTATTAAAACTTATTAAAATTTAAAATGACACAACTCCCGAATTTATTGACTTAAAATATTTTTAAAAAAGTGCGTGCTTTTTTATTTCTTGTGTATTTTTATTCATTAAATGGGGAAACATTTTCAAAGTTTTCTATTTTTTAACTGCATTGTTTATAAAAATGTGTATACGCATCAGTGGCCATTTTCCTTTTCTCTCTTGAGTGAACAAGACCTCGTGTCGAAACGTCTCGTGTTTTCTGTGTTTTGTATATATTTTATGTTAACTATTATTTTTCAAGAAACTCAGCAGCCACCATCACTGTTTGAAGGTAAGCTGTTGGATCCTATCTCACACCAATATACGCAATTTATTTATTTAACTAGAAATTATTACAACAAGCATTGAGCACATCAAAATTATAAGCACTCAATGGAAAAATATTCCAATTGCATGTTTCCTAAAATTGGTAATTGGGCAGAAACTGATAGTGACAGATTTGGAGTTTTTTCTGCATGAAGTTTTATAATTTTACGTAAAGTTCCTTTTCTGTTGAAGCAAGTTCATCTTGTACCGTGTGCAATTGTCGTCTCGAATATAGTTATTGTCTTAACTAAGATTTAATCTACCGACAGTGTAGGCTCGAGTGTGAAAGGGGGCCGGGGGGGGGAATTTTTTGATTCTGGGGGGTCTCGGATTCAAATCCTGTTGGACCGGCAATCCTGACTGAAATTTTTTTTCCGGGGTTTTTCCCTTTCATTTCTTTAAAGGTGAATGCAAGGGATTGATTTTCTTTTTAAACAGCCCTGGACACCTTTCAAACAGTTCTGTCCATCCGCAAAAAAACCCTATTGACACCTGAAGAGGGCCATGAACTGCACCCTGGGCAGGCTTCTCACGAAAAATTATAAAAATTAAAATTGTTTAAATCATAAATCCCACTACAGTTCATTCACACCACACGCACAATCCTTTGCGTGTGTGCTCAGTATATGTCTTAGCATGTTTGTACGATTTAGCGAATTTTATTTCTTGTAACTTATATTAAAATTAACAAAAATAATTTATAAAAAAATTTTTGTTACAAATTCCCTTTTAAATTTTAATTTTTAAAAATTTTCCCTTAGATTTTTGATAAAATAACATAAAATTTTAAATTTTTAAAAAAATTAAAAATTTAAAAAATTTTTTCTTTATAGAATCCAATTATACGACCCCCACGTATATGCAATTCTTAATTAGGTATCACAATAACAATTAGGTTTTAAAAAAACGGACTGTTAAGTAACATTAGAAATTGAAGCCCAAGAAAGTAATTACTCTCCAATACTTGAACGCTGAAGGGGCAATACAAATATATGCCAAATAGAAGAAAATAATTGGGGTCCAAAATTTTTAAACCCGGCACGCCCTTGGGCAGTGCAATTTTAATAGGTTAAGTTTCACTTAATGGTTATCTATATTTATGTACGAATGCACAATAATCAAGAGTGTAAATTAGTGTGACTAATTGCTACTTGCTAAAAAAGATATTTAATGGTGGTAAAAACTTCTCTTTGAAGTATTCTATTATTGATTAACGTGAAAAGTCCCTTTATGATTCATGACCCGCCACACAACACCGCATTACAAATAAAAGCGGGGCCAGTTTTTTTCATTAGGATCACAAATTTTCGTACGTTCGGCCAGGCAAAAAAGTGTTTTTTTTTAGCAAGGGTTTTCCCAATCAAGGAAAAAAACCTACTCATTCTTCTCAAATTAACCTAATATTAATATTAATTAGTAACTAGGGACGTCCAAGGATCGTTTATTCCCAAGGATATCGAGTCCTAATTGATTGAAATTTAATAGATAAATAATCGATTTCAAAATTATTGTAAACTGTGCTCGATTAAAAATATATTATTCAGAATTTTAAAATTATTTCCCAAAAATTAATTTTAGGGAAAAACCGAAAAATTTTAAAGAAGGAATTAAAGGTTTAACTTTTTTGTATTTTCACCCTTTTTAAACCCAAAAACCCAAAAATTAAATTTACGTATGTACTGTACTGAAAAGTGAAAACCCTAAATACCCATACATCAATTGTTATTATGGGTCAATTGGGGGTTTGTAAATTTTTTATTGTTAAATGGTCATTAAAACGAATCGGTTTGGTGGGGTACGATCGATATTGAAATTTGGTGTTTAATCTAAAATTTTAAACGGCATATTTTAATAAAAAAACACTTTTTTTTGACAATTTGGGTTAAAATGAAAAAATTAAAGTACTTTTTTTCCAAAAACCCTTTAAATAAATTTTCGAAAAAAAAATTTTAAATTTAAAATTTCCCTTTGCATTTTTTTTTTTCTTTTTTTCTAAAAAAATGTAAAAAAATTTCTTATAAAGTAATTATCTTTCCTATAAAAATTAAAAATTTTAAAATCTTTCCAGTTTGTGGCCATGTGGCCGTGAGTGTGCCCTGCACCCGGGCCTACCCCCAGCAGGGACACGGACACTACGAGCAAGCACCTGTGGCTGGTGAACACCATAAGCACGAACCATTTGTGAGTTATGGAAGCACTTTTTCGTGATTTGATACTTAATTTCGGTGATTTTAGAAAACTATTAATTGTTTCCCTGACAGGTTTTGTAATTTAGATTGATATTTGAGTAAAAATTTGGGAAAAAATACAAAGGGATCCCCCAAACAGTATAACTAATAAAATATCCTCAAACATACTTAATAAAAAGGACTAATCAAAGTAAAGAAACCCAAAGTCCCGTAAAGACAAAGAAAAAAAACCGATAAGACACCTTTTAAATCAAAAGTAACCGTTTTTAAACATGTAAAAGGATTTAAGCCCTCACATAAATATTTTTTTAAAAAAAATCAAAAAAAAATTTTCCCGCAAGAAAAGTTTCACTTTATTTTTGTTAAAGATAATTTTCAAATTTTAAAACAAGTGAAAAAAAAATGTTAAATTTAAAAAATGTTTTTCCTGTTTTAAAAAGGGCATACCCAAAATCGAATTCAAATATTCTCAATGACAAAAAACTGGGAATCAAGGAACATAAGGTACAATTATTAAAAGCAAAAAGTAAATTTTTTTCTATCACATGTTTTTTTATTATTTATTTAACGTGTATCTTATTCAGTCAAAACACTGACACAACAAGGAACCATAGTTAATAATTAAAATAGTAATATTACAACAACAATATGTTAATAACACAAAAAATTTTGGTTTAAAAAATTCCCAAAAAAATATTAAAGGGAAAATTAAAAAAATTAAAACCAAATTTTTTTTTTTGGAAAAAAGGAAAAAAAAAAAAAAAAAGTATAATTTTTTACTCACAGTAAAACTTCCCCAGACAAATTTAAATTTTAAAATTAACTATAAATCACTCCTTAAGGGTAATGATAAGGGTGCTTCCCTTTTATTTTACTAATTTAAAACCTTTATTTTTTTAAAAATATAATGCTTTTAGGTATATGGTTTAATAGGATCGTTTAGCCATAAAGTGCACTTCAGCAGTTGGGAAAGCACAGGATGTTTTCCGGCAGATTATCAAAAAATGTTTTTTAAATTCCGGGGCCCAAAAGGGCTGATTATTTACGGTGGGGTTTTTTTAAAAGTGTATAACATAAAAAGGTAACCATCACGGTTTTTTTGCTTTCAGAACCCCGGGCGGAGACCACGTGCAAGGGGACTAAGGGATGATGGGGGCCCACGGCACCCGTCTATTTTTCCACTACCCCCCCCCCCCCTGACGACAAGAACGGATTCAAAGCCGTCGTTTAAACCCAAGGGGGGACACGGCCCCCCGCACCCCGTCGCCTTCCCCTGAAGCACGTCCGCCTGCAGGGCCCCTAGCGCAAAAGCTCCCGTAGGGGGCTGCCCAGGCCCCGTTTCCCCTCTCTCAAACCCGCCTTTTGATTCTCCTCACCAAGGTTTTTAGCTTTTGGGAAAAGTTTTTGGTCACGCAAATTTCTGCTCCCGTCAAGGAAGAACAGGCAATTTCATACGAGCATGCCCCAGTCGCTGTGGCACAAGCCTCCATTCACTCTCACCAGCCAGCCTATGGTTACTCGTCCCAGACAAATGGTCAAAACCAGGGTTATGGCAAAGCTGTCGGGTGCCCCGGGGAAAAAATCCACAAATTTCTTTCGACATTAAACCCGAGCTCTGGCCAAGCCCCCTTTTATCTCACCCGGGCCCGGGTACGCCTACGCATCTCAGTCTAGTGGTCAAAAACTTTTTGGCCAAGCCATCGCTGCCCCATTAAGGAAGTCCAGCAAAATTTTTTACGAGCATGTCCCAGGGCGATATTGGGTCAGGGCCCCCTTCCCCTCTCGGGCACAAGCCCCATGGTTTCGCAAACGCAGGCAAAAAGGGGGAAAGTAATAATGGGTACGGCCAAGTTCCTTCTACCCCCCATAAAAAAATCCCAACCCAAAAGGCCTTAAAAAAACAAGCCCCAAATAGCTGTTGCACGGGCCCCATTTCAATCTCAGGACCAAGGTTACTCGATTCCCTTCCAATCCCTAGTAAAGGGGGTGGATTAGGGATCACTAATTTTTCTCCACAATTTTTTTTATAGTTCATTTATTTTTCCTCATGTTTTTTTTCGGGGTTCTTTTTCGTTTGTAAAATTACCAAAAATGCACTGTATGCATTATGACGGGCGGGCTACGCCATTAGAAAGTTTTAATTTTTTTTAAAAAATCTTCATTTAAGAAAGTGCCAAATTCTGTATCATCATGTTTAAAATATGTTTTTTTTTAAAAAAAAAATGTTTTAAACCTAAACATTTTTGTTTTAAAAGATTTATTTCTACCAATAAGGGGTAAAGAGGGGGGAAACTTTTAATTTTAGAGTAGTGCCCAATCCCTTAAAAAAAAACCCAAAATTTTCAAAAAAGGCCGGACTCATTTACCAATTTTACCGTCCCTCAAAAAACCCCGACCTAACACTTGGATAAAAGCGTTTGGCCCCTTTCGTTTTCCAAAAAGAACTCGCTTCAAAAAACGACACAAATTTTAAAATTTCTTTTCTATTGTGTTTAAAGGAGTGGAGCCTTTTTCATCGGGCAACGCTGACCCCCGCGCGTCAAGAGGGAAATTAAAGGGGTTTACAGCTTACAAGAATACTTTTTCCGGGGGGGGGGGAATGAAGAGCGGAAAAAAAAAACACTGCCCCCCAACAAAAACAAACGTAAATTAAAACAATAGGGGCCAGATTTCAGCCTATCCGAAAAATCCATTTAATTTTTAAATTTTTTGGGAAAAAAAATTCACCCCTTTAAAGTTATTCGAATAATACTAAATTTTTTTTCTTTTTAGATATTTCTCGTTTTTCCTTTAGGTTAACCCTTTTTGGTTTTTTTTTACCGTAGCCCTAATTGGCCCAAAATTTAGTTTTAAAAGTTTTTGGTTTAAAACTTTGTTTTTTTCTTTTTTGACTCCATTTTATTTGTACATAATTTTTTTTTTTTTTTACCCAAATTTTAATTTGGGTAATAGTGGGCATTTTTTTGAAAGATTGGAAAAAACATTGCTAAAAAAGGGCGGAAAAAAAGGAAAAATTTGGTCACATATTTTTACACAAAAAGGTTTTGTTTAAAAAATGTAATAAACACATCGTTAAAATCCGGTAAGTTTCCAGACAAATAGAAAATTTTAACAATATTCCCGATCTCTAAAGTCAAAGATACCCTTCAGTGCCATGAATTCCGCCCAATAAATTTCCCCCCAATTTTTTGAAAATGTTTCCCAAATTTGTTTTCACAAACAAGGTTTTGCAATTTTTAAAAATAAATTTACATATTTTTTGTAACCAATTTTGCTTTTGCTTTTTCCTTTTTCCAGATCAATGGCTTACTGTTTGGGCCTTTTAATAAATGGTTTTAAATTAAATTTGTTAAAAAAAACCCAAAAATATTTATTTTAGATTTTTGAGAACTTTTGAAACCCAAAAGATGAGAAAATATTTTTGAAAAAAATAGAATTTTATGGGATTCCTTTTGGAAATTTTACTTTGGGATGATTTTTTAGCTACTTAGAAAAGACAAGACAGAAGATTGTTTTTGATTGAGCCCGTTCATAGTCAATTACGAACAAGTTTGGAGTACCTCAAGGGTCAGTTCTTGGCCCATTTCTATTCATTATCTACATTAATGATATACACGTTTGTGAATTCTAATAATAGGTCGTACTTTTTTATATCGATTCTAATTCGCATTTTCGTGCAACGATTATTTTCAAACAATAAATATTTAAATAAGCATCCATTTAATAGTATGAACAAAATAAAATAATGGTTTGTAATAAATATTTAAACATAATTTGGAAAATAACGGTTATTAAATTCTCGTTGGTCTTGTTGTTAGCGTATCTGCTTCCCAAAGCAGAAGGTCCAGGGTTCGATTCCCCCTATAGTCAGAAGTTTTTTAACTTGATTTGGATTAAGTCCATCAGTTCATATCTTAGGAGTTTGTAAACGGTGACTTTGGAGCCGTCCTAGCAACGAAGCACATAATAAATTTCAGAGTTGTTCTGAATCGGCCTTGTTGATTCTGGCGTTGATTCGCGGGTGTTCGCACTGTCCATACCCCTGATTGCTATATTTCCTATTAAAAATATCGATCTTTGGTTGGTTATCGCTCACGTCGTCGATTGCGTCGGGGGCCCGCAGGGTTGGCTTGGTCCCTTTGATTTAAAGTCCCCCACTGAAAATCAGTTATATAACTGAGTGGGCAGACTCTAAATAAAATTTATTTATTATTATTATTAAAATCAATCTAGCCATGGGAAACAAGCTTTTCATTAACACCTTTGGATTGTGTTTTCCAAAATTAGTCTTGCCTTTTTATATCCATTCTTTACAATATTTTTTTACTTCGATTGCTTTCGTGTACTTATAGTCTTCAAAATTGGAATTGAAGTCAGGCACAAACTTTTGCAAAATATAAATATGCATCCATCAATAGTAAAAATAAATATTTATAATGATGATTTGTATTAAATATTTCGACATCATTCACAAGAAATCAGTACAATGTGTTTTTTGTAAAATTCACATACAGTGTTGTGACAAGATAATTAATTTTTTATCTAGGTAAAGATAATTCTCCTAAAAGTTATCTGGATAAGGTAAAAGATAAAGTGTAGAAAATTATCTAGATAAAAGATAAGAGAAAAAAATAATTATCTAGATATAAAATAACAATTATTGAGATTGACCTGTTTGTTATTTTATATTATTTTACCCCAACAAAAGTTTTCTTGTCAATTGTAATATTTGTCAGACAAGTTGACTTCCCGGTTACGCACATTACAACTAGTAGAAGATAAGTTATTATATTTTTGTTTACATTATTATTTATTATTTTATCTCACAAATGTATCTAAAAGCTTAAAAGTATAGATAAGATTAACTTTATTTTATCTAGATAATAGAAAAGATAGCAAAAACTTGTCTAGATAAGATAATAGAAAACCGGTGTTATGTAGATATTTATTATCTACGTAATTTAATCTAGATAAGTCACAACACTGGACCGTCCTAGCTAATATTCGGTTTTTAAAGTCTTCTCATCTTTTGGCTACATTTTGTTATATTTTCGTCACAAATTCATCTTTTCAATTAGTTTTTGGCTTATATAAGGCTTATAGTAATAGTGGACGTTTTACGCTCACCTTTTTTCTTAGTCCTAGCTAATATTGGTTTTCAAATTCTATTTCAACTTTTTGCAACTTTTGGTTTTGTTTTCGTTCCAAATTCATCTTTTCAGTTAGTTTTAGGTTTCATTTTTTTATATATACATTTTGCCAGTCCATAGAGCAGGAAGGCTGATGCAGGGCACGTGTCGCCCTCTTTAGCCTGACACATTGATTACAGAGTTACTAGTCCAGATAAACATTACAACAAAAGACGTCAAGAGAACATGATATTTATAGTTAGAGAAAGGCAAAAGGCGAATAAGGGTACGTGAAGCGGGAGGGGGTGAGGCCAAAATAAAGACGCGAAACGAGGTCGTGAAGCTCATTCCTTCCGCCTGCGTGAAGACGTTGCACGTCAGCCCTTGCGAGGGCGTCGAGTCGAGAGCTGATACCGCCGACGCCGGTTTGGGTATACACATCTTCATTCCGCATCATCGGAGTAAGCCGCGTGATGCAGCGAAGGAGAGAAGTATTGCTGGAGACATCCTCCAAAGACGGGTGCCACGCCGGGGCCGCGTTGGTAACATCATCCTTTTAGTAATAGTGGACGTTTTGCGTACATTTTTTAAAATCCTAGCTAATTTTTTTTTTTTTTTAAATTCCATTTCAACTTTTTAAAACTTTTTGTTTTGTTTTCATTCATTCATTCATTGTTCATTCCAAATTCATCTCTCCAGTTAGCTCTAGTCTCATAATAGTCCAAGAGCTCGCAACATAAAGTCTCCCCTCATAGGGTACATATGGTTTGACCATTGGAATAGAAGCGGAAATTCATGTCATTTTCAAAAATGCGCGTCTTACAAGTCAACGTTGGGGCGTTTACCCGTCAGAACGCCCCCAAAGTGGGCCCCAAAAAAGGTCAAATCTGCCCCTATTAAGTATACATGATTGAAACATAAGCAAAATTATAGAAGAAGTTAGCCCAAAACTGATATCACTCGTCAGACGGGCTGCGATAGACCGTTGACCCCCGTCAGACGCCCCCAAAGTGGGCCCCAAAAAAGGTCAACTCTGCCCTCATAAGGTATACATGATTCAAACATACCGTCATTTTATAAAGAAAATTACTAGAAAATACGAATATCTTTCGTCAGACGGGCTGCGTTGGGCCGTTTGACCCGTCAGATGCCCCCAAAGTGGGCCCCAAAAAAGGTCAACCTCTGCCCTCATAAGGTATACATGATTCAAACATACGTCATTTTATAGGGAAAATTACTAGAAAAACGAATATCACTCGTCAGACGGGCTACGCTGGGCCGTTGACCCGTCAGATGCCCCCAAAGTGGCCCCCCAAAAAAAGTCAAATCGGCCCTCAATAAGAAAACATGATTAATAATACGGCATTTAATAGAAAAATTTACTACGGAAAAGAATATCACTCGTCAGACTGGCTGTGTAGGGCCCTTACCTTCCACTTGCCCCCCCCCCCCCCCCCAAAAAAAAAAAAAACAAGCAAAACAGTTTAAAACATGTTTTGTCTCGAATACTTACGAAATTGTTGGATTCAATCGGATTTGTGCGATAATATGTAGTCATGATGTTTTCGCTTATTTTGGGTCATTGAGCCCTGCAATTACCATTTTTTCTATTTTTTTGGAATATCTAAAATCTTGATCGATGAATAAATCAGGAAGACATGTTATACTTCGTTTAATGGTAATTATATAATTAATAATGGTGTATTATTGGTATAGGGTAAGGTTTAAAACTGTAAAGAGTGTTTTAATTTAATTTTTTTTACAAATGAAGAGTTGTGTTTTAATTTACTACTTGTTACATGATACTATACGGATTCTGCCTATTAAGTATATCACTTAAACTATTGCATATTGTATACGATACAAGAAAATCATTGACAATCCATTAATTTTATCACATAAGTAATCATATCATAGTAATCATAAGTTACGTAAATAATTAACATCATAATATGCTTACCTATTAAGCAATAATCTTTAATATGTGTTGAATCATGTAAATAGTTTTTATAAGTTACAAACAATTGAGGGTTAGAATATATCAATTGGTATGTCTCCAAACATCAAAACTTCCATATATTCGTTATCACCGTATGTTTCAACTTTTTATCACAGTAATCTTCAGAAGTAATCATCATCATATCACAAGTAAGAATTTGTAATGTGTTAAATCATACAAGTAGTTTATATAAGTTACAAACAATTGAAGATTAGAATATATAAATTGGTTTGGTATAATTAACTTCAAATATCAAAACTTCTATCACATTCGTAATCACTGTACGCTTGTACGCTTTAACATTTTATTAGTAATCATCATCATATCATAACATACGTAATAATCTTTTACATGCGTTGAAACATGCAAATACTTTTCATAAGTTAAAAGACAATTGAGGATTAGAATAAATAAAAAACTGTTATCACATTTAATAATATTTACATCATGTACGCTGCTTCCGAAACATCTATGTCATCATCCTCATCGAAATCCTCTACTTCTAAATCGCATTGCATTAATCTCATCAAGTGACAAAGGGTACAGATCATCCAGGAACCATCTTGGTCTGTATTTAACATCTCTCTCTCTCTCTCTCTCTCCTCTCCTCTCCTCTCTCTCTCACTCTCTCTCTCTCTCTCTCTCTCTCTCTCTCTTATATATATATATATATATATATATATATATATATAACATAATGGATTTTTTTTTAAATTTCTGTCTATACAATAAAACCAAGGTGGCTAAGCTCGAGAAAACCAGCTTTGACGCAGAGCGCAGAGGTAAAGTCTGGACTCTGGATCACTTGGAAGCTCTTTCGGTGGTCCTATCGGGTTGTGCTATGCACTAAAATGTTAAGAAATCATGTGAAAATAAGGGGTATCTAGGCACATTTTCCAAATATTGCTCACTTTTCTTATTAACTGACCGTAAATATGACACCAAACTGTTAATTTGTAGTAATTTACCATTTTGTGTAGGAGACAATTATTTGAAATCTCAAAATGTGCTCAGATAGCGACACACACTCCATCCTTTCTGAACAGCCTCCCAAAATGCAGATTTTTGGATAAAAATTTAAGGTAAATAACGGTACGTTTCTGTATGTCAAATAAGCTGGATTTGACGATCAAGCGTGTTGTTAAAGGGCATTTATCATTGTAAAAAAAGATAGCCCGAGCTTGGCAAACAGTCTTAAAGGGCAGATTCGACATCTTTGGGGGCCAACTTTGGAGGTTACCTAACGGGTCAAAGCCCCAAGGCAGCTCGTCTGACGAGTGATATTCGTTTTCCTGGTAACTTTATCTATAAAATGACGAATGTTTGAATCATGTATACCTTATGAAGGCAGAGTTGACCTTTTTGGGGCCCACTTTGGGGGCGTCTGATGGGTCAACGGCCCCATCGCAGCCGTCTGACGAGTGAAATTCATTTTTGGGCTAACTTCTTCGATATTTTTCTTATGTTTCAATCATGTATACTTAATAGGGGCAGATTTGACCTTTTTTTGGGGGGCCACTTTGGGGCATCTGACGGGTCAACGGCCCAACGGAGACCGTCCATACGAGTGATATTCGTTTTTCCAGTAATTTTTCCTATAAAATGACGTATGTTTGAATCATGTATCCCTTATGAGGGCAGAGTTGACCTTTTTTGGGGCCCACTTTGGGGGCGTCTGACGGGTCAACGGCCCATCGCAGCCCGTCTGACGAGTAATATTCATTTTTGGGCTAACTTCTTCTATAATTTTTCTTATGTTTCAATCATGTATACTTAATAGGGGCAGATTTGACCTTTTTTTGGGGGGGGGGCCACTTTGGGGCATCTGACGGGTCAACGGCCCAACGCAGCCCGTCTGACGAAAGATATTCGATTTTCTAGTAATTTTCTTTATAAAATGACCTATGTTTTGAATCATGTATACTTATGAGGGCAGAGTTTGACCTTTTTTGGGCCCACTTTGGGGGCGTCTGACGGTCAACGGTCCATCGCAGCCCGTCTGACGAGTGATATTCATTTTTGGACTAACTTCTTCTATAATTTTGCTTATGTTTCAATCATGTATACTTAATAGGGGCAGATTTGACCTTTTTGGGGCCCACTTTGGGGGCGTCTGACGGGTAAACGCCCTTACGTTGACTTGTAAGACGCGCATTTTGAAAATGACTTGAATTTCCGCTTCTTTTCCAATGGTCAACCATATGTACCCTATGAGGGGAGACTTTATGTTGCGAGCTCTCGGTCTATAAGGCTTTAAGTAATAGTGGACGTTTTACATGCACCTTTTTTGTTAGTCCTATCTAATTTTCGGTTTTCAAATTCCATTTAAACTTTTTGCAACTTTTTGATTTGTTTTCGTTCCAAATTCATCTTTTTAGTTAGTTCTAGGTCACATATAATTTTTAGTAATAGTGAACAATTTGAGTTCAACGTTTTTGTAAGTCCTAATCACATAATGAACCAACAATCCTAAAGTTACTAATAAGTCACTGGCTAGCTGAATGTGGTTATAAAGTCTGCCGGCAATCGAAAAAAAACTGGTTTTTTACCGTTTTTATTATCATTTCTAATTATATTAAATATTTTATTACCTATGATGCGATAATATTTAAAACCTTTAAGCAAATGAAAAAATTCAATTACACATTATCATGTTGTTTCTTCTCGTTTTATTTAAACTATTCCACTGGTTTTGTGTTGTTGTCGAGACAAGGCGTAGTAAACATCTCCGCTATTATCAGCTTGTGAAATTATCATCTACAGGTGGATTAACGGTGGCGCTATCTAGACGAACAGGTGAGTCGAGAGCCGTGGAAAGTATGATCTTTGGGTTAAGTATAAACAAAGGTATGATCCGGGAAGCTTAGCAGTCACGCGCCCGTCGAGCCACCGAAACCGCCATCGCCAGGGCAACGAGCACGTCAGCTCCAACATTTCTTGTATAGACTAGTTATCTATTTATACGAATGCAAAACAATCAAGAGTGGAAATTAGTGTGACTAATTGCTACTTGTTAAAAGAGATATTTAATTTTTGGTAAAAACTTCTCTTTCGAATGTATTCTATTATTGACTTAACGTGCAAGTGCATTATGATTCATGATCGCGCACACAATCACCGCATTACAATATAAAAGCGCGCAGCTGTTTCATTAGGATCACTTAGTTTCCTACGTTCGGCCAAGCAACAAGTGGTTTTATTTAGCAATGAGTTTCATCAAGGTAAGAACACTACTCATTTTATTCAAAACAAACTAATATTAATAGAAGTGATAAGGGACGTCCAAGGATTGTTTATTTAATTATTCCGAACGATATAGAGTACTGATTGAAATTAAATCGATTTTAATGGATTTTAAAATTAATTGTAAACTGTGCTTGATAAAAAATCTGTAATTCTTTTTTTTTCATATTTCCAATATTGATTTTACGTAAAACGAATAAATAAAGACGAACTGAAATGGTCAACATTTCTGTATTATCACCTTTCACAGTAATAACTGTATGTTTAACCATTGGCAGATTACCGTTAACCATGGTACACCATACAATTATATTATGGGTCGATTAAATTTCAATAATTATTGTCATTGGTCACTGGACGAATCGGTTGGTGGTGAATCGATCGACATTCGATAGTGTTGGTGAATAATCTACAAGCGTACGGCATACCTTATAACAACACCATAATTTGACGAATTGCTTCAATGAAAATTGAAATACCATTTTCAAAGGTTTTTAAGGCTTGAAATTAAATGAGTTTTTATTATTTTTATTATTTTCCTACAATTGATTTATTTCAAAGTTTTGATGAAATCGTAAGTGAATCCTTTAAGAGCCTAAGGAAATTAAACTTAAATAATTCCAGATTGTCGCCATGCTGGCCGTGAGTGTGTCCTGCACCCTGGCCTACCCCCAGCAGGGACACGGACACTACGAGCAAGCACCTGTGGCTGTTGAACACCACCAGCCGAACCCTATGTGAGTTATGGGAATACATTTTTATATTTTAATTGAAGCTTAATTTAGGTGATTTCAGATAAATAATAAAAATTGTTTCCCTGATAGGTTGTATTTTTAAATTATTATATTTAAGTAATAGATGTAAATATACTAAAGGCAGCTCAAGACTGTATTATCAATATTACATTTACATGAAACTAACTATAAACACAACGACCAATCAAAGTACAATAATTAATAACAATTGTGTAAGTTTGGTTGAATGCGTAGATGGCGCATTGTTTCTAACATGAACCAAATGAAATGCAATAATATCCTACAAATAACTCATGGCTCGACCGTCTGTCAACCACTGACGGAGCCTCCCAACTTATTCTACCTACTGCAGCTACGGTTGATGAAAAGCCCTAACCCACAAGAATACATATTATATGCATCGAATAACCACCACCTTTGTATAAGACACGAATAAATTAATCAGTGGTAATCAGTTATTGTACATGCATCAGGTGTAATGAATCACATATTATACAATTTTATTTTTAGAAAATCTAAAAAAAGTATCTTAATTTTACATTATCCCGTTAGAGATAACTTCCAAATATTAAGAAGTAAAAAACAAATTTTAAATCTAAAATGTTTATTTGTTCCTGATTTCAGGCATACCCAAATACGAATTTAAATATTTCGTCGATGACAAAAAATCTGGAGACATCAAGGAACATCAAGAGGTAACAATTATTAAATGCAAAAATGTATTTCTTTCTCTCACTATTATTTATTTATTTAATGAACTTCTATCCTATTCAGTTACAACTAAATAAATCTATTTACAAATTCAGACACAACAATGAACTAAAGTTGATAAATAAATGAAATTGTAATATAACAACCACAATGTGTGAATAATACAATATTTTGGTAACGAATTCAAAAAGGATATCAAATTAAATTAAGTAATGAACAAAATATTAAAATGGAAAAAAGAAAAGGAATTCAAAGTTTCTTCTCATATTATAAACTTTCACAACACAAATTTATTTTTTATTAAGTTGTAGTCTATAAAGGATAATGATAAGCATTATCAAACAGTATACACAGTTCATAAAATTGGACTAAAATGTCTGTACTAATTACAGAGGATTTAAAATGTGTGACATAAAATGACAATGTATCACGTATAACCTCTTTCAGAATCGCGACGGAGACAAGGTGCAAGGATACTACAGCATGATGGAGGCTGACGGCACCCGTCGTATTGTCCATTACACCGCTGACGACAAGAACGGATTCAACGCCGTCGTCACCAAGGAGGGACACGCCGCGCACCCTGTCGCCGTTCCCGTGAAGCACGTCCAGCCTGCAGTCCACTATGCGCATGCTCCAGTAGCTGCTGCCCAGGCGCCCGTCCACTCACACCAGCCAGCCTACGATTACTCCTCACAGTCAGCTGGGCAAAGTTATGGTCACGCTATTGCTGCTCCCGTCAAGGAAGAACAGGCAATTTCATACGAGCATGCCCCAGTGCTCTGGCACAAGCCTCCATTCACTCTCACCAGCCAGCCTATGCCTATGCATCTCAGTCTAGTGGTCAAAGCTATGGCCAAGCCATCGCTGCCCCCATTAAGGAAGTCCACCAAATTGTTTACGAGCATGCCCCAGTCGCTATTGCCCAGGCGCCCATTCATTCTCACCAGCCATCCTATGGCTTTCGCATCGCAGGCAAATGGTCAAAGTAATGGTTACGGCCAAGTTGTTTCTACTCCCATCAAAGAAGCCCAACAAATGGCTTACAAACAAGCCCCAGTAGCTGTTGCACAGGCTCCCATACAATCTCAAGGCCAAGGTTACTCGTATTCGTTCCAATCTTCTAGTAAAGGACATGGATTAGGTCATCACTGAGTCTTCTCTACATTTTTGTATGTTTCATTCATCTTATCATCATATCGATGGTGAAGAACCAATTATTTCAAATTTTTTTATGTTAATAACTCCTATCTAACATTGCTTAACCATCTCCAAAAGAGACATGGTACTACCTTACATCAATATCTCCTATCTGCCACCGCCAACTCGTTACTTTCTTTTAAAATCAGTTTTAATGCTCTCCTGAACAATTTGCTTTTTGGCAGATAGAAGGTATTGGTTCTTCACCATCGATATGTCGTTCTGAAGTGCTTTGTCGTTGAACACATTACACAGAAGTGCTCTGTATGCAGTATGTACGCTGACTACACCATCATCAAGTTGTTATTTTTTATATATAAATCTACATTTAAGAATGTGCCATCTTCTGTATCTCGTGTAACACCATGTTTTTATTAAATAAAATGTTATTCTCTAAACAAACTGTTTTGTTAACGATTCATTTTTACCAATTGTACAATAGTGCCAGATAGCGGCCTATCCGAAAAGTAAATTCGTAATCTTTTTTATGGGAGAAAATTCACTAATATTGATATTTGAAAAATTATACACACTTTCTAGTAATCCGCTCAGGTTAAAATGTATATTTCAATAAATTACCACAATAATATGCCACCCATGTTGTACTTTGTAGTTTGTACAACCTGACGATGATGTAAATTATGCATGTGTTATGCACAACACTGAGAACTTTCGAATGAAAGAGTTGCTGCTAGATGGTTTGTCAATTAGATGTCAATAATTACGTGAAAGCGGTCCTGGGTTCGCTAATGATTTTTATAACGAGAATTTATTATTATTTACTGTATTGTATATATATGTCAAGTTTGATGTGCAATCAATATATATGTTAACTAGCTTAATGGAAAAAATCACGCCGAATATTATACAAAATTCCTTTTTTCAATTAAACAACGAAAGCATTATTGTAAAAAAAAATAACACTACCTTGCAAACATAGAAAATCACTTGAAAATGCCTTGAAAATGGAAAACCTAGTTTTCTAAAACGTTTGGGTATAAAAGTAAACAGAGCGTGATATTTTCCGTAAAACTAGTTATAACATTAAACCATAGATTTTGAAAGCTTAAGACAAAACATATGTATACTGAAAAAAAGCATCGCAGACAAAATAATTATAGTAGCAGACAACTTTGCGCGTTTTTTTTTTTAATAACAAATATAACCTAAAGTTGTAGTCCACAGCCAAGTGTAATAGGTTATTTTATATTAATATTTTCTGAAAATTATGTTTTTTTTTTAACAAAAGAATTATATCTTTTTATCTCTTCCAGTGGAGAAATTTAACTGAAATACATATTAGGTAACATTCACCAAATAATATTGACTACTTGAGTTGAGAAATCTGAGTCAGTATAGACATATGCGAATCCCCCTTCATAGATCAAATGATACTATTCTAGTTTCAATTTTACTCTTTTCGTTGTATATTGCTATGCACGACCATAAGAACTATGTTCTTGTCTGTGGACTTGAGATTCTAATGAAAATTAATGGATCCAGTAAGTTTATATTAAAATGCATATATTAAATATTACAAGCAATTAAATGTTGGTTAGACATTTTAAAACTTTCATCGCGAGGATGGGGTTAATTATGTTTTCTTAATTTCCAAATTTACCAAAATTAACTATTATTTGTTTAATATCTGCAATACTTTTTTAAAATGTGTCGATTCATAAGATGTTTCCAAGGTATATGATTGTATAAAGTTTGATATTAATCAGAGGTTTATACTTACAGCAGAAAATACCCAACAATCGCTGATATTTATTTGTAAACGATAAAATTATAAATATAAAATAGACTTGGGAATCCGCTTCATTAACACCTAGTGGATTTTAAATTCCAATAATGTACCGTACTTATTTATATCTATTATTTAGCGTATTTTCATGCTACGATTATTTTTAAGTGATAAATACTACAATATGCATTCATTTAATAGTATGAACAAATATTAATAATGATTTGTAATAAATATTTGAAAATTATTTGAAAAAATCGTTAATTTAATCCACAAAAATAATCAGATCTAGCCACGGGAAACAGCTTTGTATTATCATCTAGGCCTAGAGGATTGTGGATTAAATTCCAAAATATTACTTTACTTTTTCTTATCGATTCTTTGGGGTAATTTTGTCTACGGTTATTTACATGTGCATTATCCAAAATTAGAATTGAAGTCGGGCACACTTTTACAAAATATAAATATGCATCCATCAATAGCGAAAATAAAAATTTATCATAATGAGTTGTATTAAATATTTAATATTATTTACAAGAAATCAGTACAATGTGTTTTTGTTTAAATTATTTTATACAATTATTTATTTATTTTATTTATTTATTCAACTGGACACAAATACAGCCATAGGCCATTTAACATTGTGCATTGAAAACATAATAATATTACTAACTAATTTAAACTAACTTAAACAAAACATGATAACAGAGGCAATACGAATAGAAATACATGGATAATGAATGATACGTAATAGCAAAAACAGAAAGAAAGAAGGAATTAAAAAAAAAAAAAATTGCAAAATTTACTAGGCCTGGCTAATAAGAGGTTTTACGTTTGTTATGAACTCGCGATGGTTTGCAAAAATGTCTAGGGTGGGTGTGGCAAGTGAATTGTAGGTGAAGGGTGGCCGGTAGAAGATGATGATTTTGATGATTTCCAGGCGAGGAATAGGTAAATGAAACAGTTGAGTCGACCTGGTTAGGCAGGATGAACCAACAATCTAAAAGTTACTAGCAAATCACTGGCTAGCTGAATGTGGTTAAGAAGTCTGCCAGGCAACCGAAAAAAAACTGGTTCAATTACCGTATTTTATAATTTCTTGATTGAATTAAATAGTTTATTACCAATGATGTTATATTAAAACCTTTTAGTAAGTAAAATGTATTTGATAATAACAATATCATGATGTTTCGTCTCGTTGTATATTAAAACTATTTAACTGGCTTATGTTGTTGTTGTAACACCTCCGCTATTATCAGCTTGTGAATAAATCACCTACAAGTTACATGCTACAGGTGGATTTACGGTGGCGCTATCTAGACGAACTTCTTCCAATCATTGAACAAGTGAGTCGATCGCCGTGGCTCTGGTATGATCCAGGAAGCTTAGCCGTCACGCGCCGGCCGAGCCACCGACACCGCCATCGCCATGGCAACGAGCGCATGTTGACAGCGTGACTATTGATTTGTTGAAGTTTACGAAAATATCAACAAACGCCAAAGAAATAGGGTTAATGATTTTAAAAGTACGTAAATAGAGCATAGAATAAGATTGGATCTAAGCCTAGAGTGTGCGATCAGAAATGTGGTGGGGCTACAGCGAGGCTTTGGATCTACAGGACGAGCTAAAAGTGACAAAAACGAAAGAAAATGTAGGAGACTCCGGTGACACATCCGCTGACGAGGTAAATATATTACTAATTGGTAACGGGGACGGACGACACATTTTAAAAACAATCTCCAAGGCGTACAAACACCCCCAGAAGCAAGTAAACTTCTACGTCATCGAGCCGACCCTGGAACTGTACGCCCGTCAGATGATGTTCATCTCCCTCGCTCTGGAGCCGCCAGAGATGCTGGGGTTGATGGAGAAAACGAGGATCTTCATGGAGGTGTACGGTAACACCCTTCTACGTCCAAACACCGCCGCATATCTGTCTCGCAAGGCGGCGCAACTTGTCGACGTGGTCACAAAACTGGATGACACCATCCCGCTCATTCGCCTCGACAAGCTCAAGTACAAGGAACGCGACTTCCTAGAGAATGTCTTCGACTTCTGGAAGAACTCTCCCAAAATCTACGATATCATGAAACTTTGGGACGAGCGCATTCGAAAAAGTCTAGGGGTTCGCTACGATTCGCGCGTTGGAGCTTTCGATTGGGATTACCACATGCGTCTACACCCTTTAGGAGGTGCAATCGTAAACAAACAAGAGTACATGCACTTTCGGCATTGTGGTGTAGCTTTTACTTGGTTGGAAACGGAATATTCAAAACCGAATCCTACGTTGGCTTCGGGAATAATGAAGATTGGGGAGAGGTTGATTCATCATGGGTATGTCGGGGATACGACGATGGGGCCATACGCAACGTACGGGTTGGATTGTGAAGACGCCGATATGCTCAAGTCAACACAGGGGGTGTATTTCAAGAGGTCGACGGATGTTACGGAGAGGAACGTGATGAGGATGATGAGCGAGATTGAGAAGAAGGAAGAGTACGTCCACAAGAAGACGGACTATGACGAGGAAAACCTAGGTATGTTTGTGTGTGTGAATGGCTCGTTGGTCTTGAGGCTAGAGGTTTTGCTTCAGAAGGTACAGGATTCGAAACCCGCTAGCTTTTACCTTCAGACGTGCCATCAGTTCTTGGCTTAGATATGTGTTAACGGTGACTTTGGAACCGTTCTAGCAACATAGCACATACAAATCAGAGACGATTTTTTCATATGTTGACATACAAAAAATCTGCTTCCAATGCAGAAGGTCCAGGGCTCGATTCCCGCCAAAACCAGAAGTTTTTTTAACCATCAGTTCTTGTCGTAGGAGTTTGTAAACGGTGACTGTAGAGCCGTCCTGGCAACGAGGCACATAATAAATTCAAGGTTGTTCTGAATCGGCCTTGTTGATTCTGGCGCTGATCCACGGGTATTCGCACTGTCTATACCACTGATTGCTATATATCCGATTAAAAATATCGATCTTTGGTTGGTTATCGCTCACTCGTTGATTGCGCCGGGACCTACAGGGTTGGCTTAGTCGCTTTGATTTTCTGTCTCCCACTGAAAATCAGTTATATAACTCAGTGGGTAGACTCTAAATAAAATGTATTTATTTATTTTTATATATTTTCGTATTGGTCTTAAATAAATAAATAAATAAATTTTATTTAGAGTCTACCCACTCAGTTATATAACTGATTTTCAGTAGGGGACTTTAAATCAAAGCAACCAAGCCAACCCTGCAGGCCCGATGCAATCGACAAGTGAGCGATAACCAACCAAAGATCAATATTTTTAATAGGAAATATAGCAATCAGTGGTTTGGACAGTGCGAACACCCGCGAATCAACGCCAGAATCAACAAGGCCAATTCAGAACAACTCTGAAATTTATTATGTGCTTCGTTGCTAGGACGGCTCCAAAGTCACCGTTTACAAACTCCTAACACAAGAACTGATGGACTTAAGTCCAAAGAGAAGTTAAAAAAAACTTCGACTTTAGCGGGAATCGAACCCGGGACCTTCTGCATTGGAATTGCATTGTTGATTCTGGAGCTGCCCAAGGGGTGGAATCGTGCCCAGCTTGATGATTAGTTTTTTCTATTTAAATATGACAGTCCCTATAGTTGGTCATTGATCGCTCGTCGATGGTGTTGGCGCCTACATGGTTAGCTCTTTAAATTAAATGTTCCACAATGAAAAGAAGTTATTTGTGACTGAGTGGGTAGAATCTAAATAAGAATTTGTATTTTATTTTATTTTATTTAGGGGTTGTGATTACGGAGATCTGCGATAATATCGACGAGCTCAGGGTCGAGGGAGACGACGACGTCGCCGCGAGTCTCAAGACGGAGTTGAAGGTCATTGACGCGGGGAGGTTTAGCGTCACCTTCCTGCCGACGAGCGCGCTGCGGGAGAAGAACAAGATGGCGGCCAAGATGGCGGGAAAGTTCGACTTGATATCCGTGGCGCAGTTCCTGGACGGGTGTGTGGACGCGGAGCTACTCAAGACGGGGAAACACAACGCTTGGCTACTCGTGGAGGGGAAGCTGTTCGTCTTGGGAATCAGGAAGGAGGATCTGGTGCTGAGAGCGAAGGAGTTGAGGGAGAAGATGCAGGAACTGGATGTGAAGTGTGAGAAGTTTGATGCGACCAAGGACAGAATAGCGAGGTTTCAAATAGTGCATACGACAAGTAGTGCTGACAATGATACTACCGATCTAGCTTAATAAAAATGATCGATTAAGAAATGTTTCCTTTCAAGTAGGTATAACTCTATTTTGTTTTTAAAATTTTACCCCCGCAAATCAAATCAATTCAATATTAGACAATATTTTGAGAATTTTTCATCACAATAATAATTATTCTTATGCATACAAGAACGATAGGCCTACAAGGTTTAAAGCATAACCCCGGTATGAAGACCTCCGCCCAGGGGCCCCGGGTAGAATTGACCCAGAGCATGGCTATGCTAATCGTAAAAAGCGATTCAAGAGAAAAAGTCCACCTCGCAAACATCAGCTAGTAAGAGGGGAGTATAATACTCCCTGAAACTAGAGGCGAGCTCTGGCAATCGTCGTCGGGGACACTACGCCTTTCCCTTGATGACATCTCCGACGACGATGACAAAGACACAACGAACGATGACGATGCCAAAGAGGATGACGACCGGGGACGTAAAAAACCCCCTTTCCTCCCCTTCCCCATGGCTGGTTCTGACCAGCAGGGGCCCTCCTCTTCATATCTCCTCTAGGCTAGAGTAACGCATTATGACCTAACGCTTGGCACGCCCTTAATCCAAAATAAACGTTTGAGGACATTATTATTGAATGATAGCAATTGTCGTAAAAGTTGGTTCCGACTGGAGTGTCTCTCTCATTTAATATTATAGTATAATTAATTTTTTTAATTTACTAATGTAAAATAATATAAGTCTAAAATTTTATTTCATAGATGAATAAGTTAGTGGTTAAATAATATGGTACGTACGTCTAATATGTTAGCTACAAAGGCAGAAACAATAATATTTCGTTTCAGTTTTAATTTACACATATTGTAAAGAACGCACTTGATGTCGCTTCAAACGAATCCCTAGACGTACACCCTCGACTAGAAGTAAATCAAGGGCTGGGTGAGTATAGTTGATACCACTAGACAGCTTGATTCACTAATGGTCGATGGTGTGCGTAAGATCTTCCAAGAATCCACTAAAGATGTATGAAAAGTTGGTATAATGAAAGAGGGCTAAATAAGAGAACACAAGATTTTATTTTTGACATGAAAAAAACCCAACTTCCACATGAAAGGTACTAAAGTCCAAAATTAAATTTCGTTTCTACACAACTTTCCCTAAAAAACTCCTTAATACAATAATCATTTTTTGGAGGAAATGCGTGCGTACGATTATTTTGTAAGACGGTTTACATTTTGATATTTGTACCGGCTTCTAATCAGTTTGTATAAATAAAGGTGTGTAGAAATAGATTTTTTGATTCTGACTTTAATTACTGTCAAAAAAAAATTTCTCTCTACTTCAGTCCCCCCCATCTATCCGCCATTTTAAAACTGTTTTGGTGAACTCTTTTTTAAAAATACGTAAGTTTAGGGATTCCTCTTATCAAATGTTGTATCGTTTATTTCTTATTTGAAATCGATTAATCAGGGCTTGTTATTAAAACTGAAATAATTTATTTGTTTTTATATACTATTTTCCTAAGCTTAAGATTCGTAGGACTATAGGCCCTACACTACTAAAAAACGAAAAGACATAATTTCAAAGGTTAATCAACCTTCTTCATCAGGTTCACCTGATTCTGATTTGTATGATAATACATTACGGACATTAAAATTTAGATAACAATATTTAATAAATAAATAAATATTGTAATCTCTGTTTTATTTTGAGTAGTGTATAGTCCTACAAATTATAACCATTAACCTGGCCTACTCTTAAATTGTTTAATCCTTTTTAGTAATTTTCCATATTGAGCAAAATGAATTTGGACACCAAACATTATTGAAACTGATTACAAAACCTATATTACGCTAACTGTAAGAACTACTCTGTTACTGCTTACGTCAGCACAATTATCAAGGCACTAATTCATCGGACGCAGACTGCGCTTTTACGGGTACTAAATACAAAATAATAAAGCAAAATGTACAAAGTAAAAATATGCACTTTGGAACCAATGCGCTCTAGGCTCATTGTTTTTTCATATGATATTTATCAATACAAAGTAATTAGTATCGGTTATGACAACAGATGACTTGCAGCAAAATATAATGAGTTTAAGTTTCACTTAATTATTGTTGTGTGCATTAAAATCTAGTTGTACTAAACGAACAATACTGAACTATTTCAATTACGTGAAACATATGCGTGTCATTAGTGACAGGCACGCTTTGGCCTACGTTGTGAACTAATATGCAATTATAAACTTCCCTTTCAAATGTGTTCCAATATTGTCGTAATTGAACTAGTACGTAATATTACCGAACTAGTGTGTTTTACTGGTATAAATATGCGTAGATTGTTGATTGTCGTCACTTCAACTCAAGACTCCAACAAAGCAACAAGTAGTTCAACGCTAAAGCAACAATGAGTCTAATCAAGGTAAGTAGGCCTACGCTATTCTTTATTCTGGTGGCATAAACTGCGTGATCCTACACTGTACGAAATAACAAAATTTTAATCACAAATTTGACAGGCGAAATTAAAAGGGGGTTTGAGAATGCATTTTCTCATTGTCAATGTCAATGTTGCCTTTTGAAATTTATTGAATAAATTAAAATATTTATATTTTTCTACTTGAATGTAAGCATAGTCAAACCAACTAACAACAGTTTAGCCGCACATCAAGAGAGGGGGGGGCTAATTCCCCCCCCCCCCCCATCCCGAAATCTGTATTCTATTTATATTTTAGAACGATACAAAACAGAGCACAATAGCTCAATAATCAAATAATTGTACTTGAAGGGACATGACATGGTATTGATCTTAAAAAGCAGCTGGGAGACGAGTTCAGGCGCTTAGCTTTCTGGTTTTCCCGGGCAAACGGTTTATAACACCGTTATCAATTTCACACTAACGTTAGTAAAGAATAATTCTATGCTATCCAGTACGCGTATTCCTAAATTTATTCTCTAATTTTGAATAAAAAATTAGAGAAATCATCGAAATTTCTCCATTTTGGTAAACTTCGGGAACTAATTCCAAGTGTACAGACTTTTTAAATTCAAATTTGCATACTGGACAATGAACATAAACGATTAAATCAACGTGAACGCTCAGGTTAATTTGGTTTTATCGTAAGATAAACGGTTTGGTGGGAATTTCCAGAATTGGAATCCATGTTTTGTCCAAAGTACTTTATTAACATCCATGTAAAATTTTGGTAATGATATTACTAACCTTTTAGCAGAAATCATCAACACCTGAGTGCGCGCATTTGAGTTGGACCAAGCTCAGCGTCCCCTCTTAAAACCGATAACAAAACAAGGTTCTAAAACAATCGCCTCTCAGCGTTTATTATAGAGGGCATTCCTCTCTCCCAGCTTCTGAAAAATATTCGTGAGTACACCTATTGCAACAGTTAGTATCGAACTCGCGCCCTCCCTCTCCTGTCTCGGTCTTATCACCAAAATAAATCTTTTTACTGAATAAAACCGACACGTCAACTTAATAAAATTGCATCTTCCTCCAGATTGTCGCCATGTTGGTCGTGAGTGTGTCCTGCACCCTGGCCTACCCCCAGCAGGGACACGGACACTACGAGCAAGCACCTGTAGCTGGTGAACACCACCAGCCAGAACCCTATGTGAGTTGTGTGTTCCATATTATTATATTACAAACTTTCGTGTGTCTATTTTATGTAAATTGAATTTGTTAAATTGGCTTTCTGCACGGCATGAGGTATTATGGTGATTCCACTTATAACTAAGTTTTTAATGATATTCAAATTATGTTATTTAAATACAGTATTTTTTACAAGTTACTAATAATAAGGTTAGCTAGATGACAGTTCAAAAAATATTATTAAATATTGAATTTAATTTTTATCCCAATGTAACTTTTTACACAAAATGGCATAATATTATTGATGTATCGATTGTATCCAACCACTCAAAATAAGTACGTGTTGAATTTTTGAATGGGTGTGTTCAATCAGACACAGTCAGAATAATGTTTGTTGGATTAGTTTCAGTAGGCCAAATAATTATGTATTTATACTCTAAAAAATTTTTTATCTAGTAAATAGTAATTGATATGGCAGATGTCTTACAAAAAGAGTATATTATTGATTAATTGCGAAATCTTTAGTCAGTGTGTTAATTCTTTAAAAAATTGCATAATGCGGTTCGCTTTTAAGCATTCTGACATATAAATATACAACGGACATAGTTAATTTTACTTTATACTTCAGTCGAGTTTATATTCTATATTTAAACACAACATAAAATAGCGCAAATTATTCAATGTAACACCAAAACTTTATAAGATCAAAATAATTTCTTAAAATTCATGCAAATAGATGGTAAAAACGTATTTTGGCTCATAATAAAATAATATTATTTTATTTCCAGGCACACCCCAAATACGAGTTCAATTATGCAGTCAAGGACACCCACACCGGCGACATCAAGGAACAACACGAGGTGAGAATAGCACAATCTATAAATATATAATTCCTCTAGCCTCTAGCATCTAGCTAGCCTCTAGCCGGGTAAGAAGGTTTTTACTCAACACCAAAGATAAGCAAGCTCGGGCGTGGTCAGGGGGGACTGGGTGACCGCTCTACTCTGAAACACACGTATACCGCTGGTTAGAGCAGATGGAGGGTTCGAGAGCTAGTGTAACGGCTTTTGTTCTCCTCGAAGTCTGCTCGGCAGAAGCCTATATGACTGTCAAGGTTACACCATCCTTTCGGATGGGACGTAAAGCCGTTGGTCCCCTTGGTCTTTTTCGACAATAGTATAGGATAGGTGTCGGTTTCCCTCATCCATATTCTATTAAATTTACACTAGTGGATTACATTTTTGCAAAAAGAGACTTAAAAATAAATACAATTAAGATCTTAATAATAGTATATCAATGGTTTAAAATTATCAATGTAAGAGTAAGGAGGCCAACATTTATTTGTGTGGGGATTTATTTGTAAAGCACGAACATCAAATACAAAACAAAACTCAATCAAAAGAAATAATCTAAGTCTCCCACTTGCATGCCAGCTGCAACTAGAATGCATTTATTTTCATCATATTTACGTGTGTGATGATTTGCGATGACCTTTTGTTGATGATTTGATTGTATTTATTCCGTGATTTTTGTGACAATATATTTTTTTTAGTTTAGTTCATGTACAACCTAATCTATGGATGATTATACTTGATAAATATTGACTAATTATCAAATTTTTAATGTGCAATAGAAGCAATAATCATTTTTTTCAACAAATTAGAATTTGGAGTACCTTTCACTTGATTCAAACTACAACATAATATATTATAATAGTCGTGTTTTTCTATAATTTCAGACCCGTGATGGCGATAAAGTTGAAGGATTCTACAGCCTGATGGAAGCCGACGGCACCCGTCGTATTGTCCACTACACCGCTGACGATAAGAACGGATTCAACGCCGTCGTCACCAAGGAGGGACACGCCGCGCACCCTGTCGCCGTTCCCGTGAAGCACGTCCAGCCTGCAGTCCACTATGCGCATGCTCCAGTAGCTGCTGCCCAGGCGCCCGTCCACTCTCACCAGCCAGCCTATGATTACTCCTCACAGTCAGCTGGACACGGCCAGGGTTATGGTCATTACTAAATCGTTGTTCCAAAAAGTTATCACCCATCAAAATTCGTCTCATCTTTTATGTAATACTTCCATTTAATATTCTCACAATTCAACATTAACATACAATTTATATTGTGTTAGTCATTTAAAACATGTATAAATTGTTTTGTGAACGGCAAAATTCTTGAAACTCAATTTTTTAAATCATGTCATATAACATCATCATGTTGACACACCATCAACATTAAAATAAAAAATATTATTGACGTACAATAAAGCATACGTTATTCTCTTGTACGCCTTAAAATCCATCCAACCTTCCTTGTTTGGTGTGGACACGATAGCTACGAACGACTTTATGTCTCAATCAACGGTAGGTGGTGTGTGTTCTACCAGAAAATTTTTAATTGGATGCAAATTATACTTTACCTTTCGTTCTGCTTAAGGTTTAATCATCAAAATTTAAATATAGCAACTGGTGGATCTGAAGATATCGAAAACAATGTAAAATTACAATGTGTTAAAGAATCATCAATTGAGTTTAATAAGTTGGTAATTACAACATAAAAATTATTTACACTACATGCTTTTGCTCTCAAACTTTATTTTCAACATAAAATATTTCTCACAAATACAAAATCTAATGGAACGCAATGTTAAAGTTTGCGTTAGTAATAAGTTCCTCCAAGTTCTAAGCTTAAGCCTCTACAGCTGACATTGAAACGGTATTCATAGCCATACGTACTAAACTTGCTAGAAGCCGAGCTATTGAAAGGTCCACTACCACCAACCACGACACCACAACTCCACGACTTTCAATAATAATTTTCTTTCTGGTAGCTTACACCAATGGTGTTTGTTGCTACGGCACACAGAACACGAACTTTTAGACGCACATTGAGAACGCATGTGCGCCCCCATGCAATTAAAACAACGTTTCAAACGTCGCAGAGTGTCATAGCGTTCATTGACAGCTTGACCTCGAAAAACATCGCACTGATACAAAGTGTGTGTTGACTTGCAGAGAGGGCACGCAAAAGGAGAGGAGACCACATTAGCGCGAGATGAGTCATGACTAATGTGTCTCGTACTAGAGTTCGGAACAGGTGCGGACGACACAAGAAAAGAATTGACTTTCTTTGAGGGAGGAGAACTCCTCGGTGACATAGTCGAGTTTTTGCCGACAGCACAAAGCTCCATAGTGCGAGACTGTTGTTCCAAAAAATCGATTAACGATTTATAATCAGGAGCTGAGTTAGAACAATGCTTAGTTTCGAAAGCTTTCCGAGAAGAGGGATCAAGATTGCAACGATAAACATAGCAGTAGAAAATCGCCTAAATCCGGAATATCTAGTGCTTTCAAAGCTTCAACCGAATTACGATGGACTTTGAGGAAGCTTTGAAGTCCTTCATAGGACGAAGTCTTGAGAGGAACAAATTCAAGTATCTTCTGAACATAGACGCTGCCTAGAAGTCTCTTGTTTTGATAACGTGAGATAAGAGCATTTAATGCAAGAGGATAGCTTTCCTCACAGATTTGAAACTCAGAGATAATAGCTAGAGCTTGTTCGGACAACGAGGATTTGAGGTAATGCAACTTCTGCACATTACCTAACGATGTGTTTTCGTCTATCAGAGACTTGAACAGGGAGTAGAACTCGGGCCATTTGCAAATGTCACCCGCGAACTTAGGGAGGTCAATGACTGGCAGAGAGATGTGAGATTTCGAAGAGATGGGGGCAGCCCCGGATTGAGTCACACTGACGGGCTGAGTCAACTTAACAGCCGCGAGGAACCTAGCTTTCGCTGCATAGAGAACAGTCTCAAAACTTTCTTGAACCTTGTCGATTTCGGTGGGTCTCGCCGTGTCTTTAAACTGCGTGTTTATATCCGAAATTGACATTTGGATGTCTTGAAAATCAGACTCCAACGCAGAGAGCTTGTCGAACCGAGGCCTACACAAATCGACATCATCGGGTTTGATTTTAGAGAACGCGTCGTGTGTTCTCTGAACGCTTGCAAAAACAAATTCACGACGAGCTACCAAACGTTTCTGTTGTGCTTGTAACTCTTCCATGGTGAACGATAGGTACAAGTACCAAACGGAGAACAAACGACAAAAAACACGGAAGAGAACAATTCAAAACAGTGAGCACGGTTTATTAAATAAACACACGAGGCGCGAGACAATAATAAACCAAGCAATGACGTGAACACAAGGAGAGAAAGAGCAGTTACGTAAATTGACACGTCATTGCAAACAGTGTATGAGCGAAAACGATGCGTGTATAAAATCACGCGAGACGAGAGCATAAACACAAGAAAAATCACTAATATAATATGTGCTTTAGAGCCAGAGAAGAAACACATACAAGAAAGAAATCGAGAAACAATTATGTACAAGACAATCAGACGTCGAATGCCTGAGTACGAACCAATGATATCCAGCGAGAGATATCGTGACGCCAGAGAACGTGAACAAAAGCACGAGATATACAAAAAATACACAGCAACTTGAGCGATTATGTTTAAACAAGACAATGAGAAAGAAATGATGAAAATCCAAAATGAAAGAAGCAAAGTTTTCATCCGGTTCGGACGGACCAAATTGTTTAGGCCGAGATGCCTAACCGAGATTTTAAGTGGACTGTAATTAGGTTTTTAATAGAGATAAGAGAGCAAGGAAGAACACAGGAAATAAAATGCAGAAGAGAACTTACATGTGATTGTGCAGAATACTTCCTGCATGGACTGGTTGCCCCCGACGTCGTGAGGTTCGGATGTTGTTGAACTTTCTTGCGTCGCGTGCGTCGCGACGTCAGTGTGTCAGACGTCGAGGGGGATAGGAAAGGTTTAATAGAGCTGGCCAGTTGAAGAATAAAGAAGAGAGAAATAAAGAAATAGCAAACCGTAGCGTTTGATAATGTCACAACACAGGCGAAGTCACTGCAAACACAGTGCAGAGTACGAGAGCGTAAGAAAACTGGATTTGCCCAAATATGGGCGAGAGAGATAACAGAGAGCGAGCGACCTTTCAGAGACGACAGCTTGTCGTGTACTAACCTAGAGATGAATGATATGCGATAATCACTGAAAAAAAAAAAAATTGGCCAAAAAACCGGGCAAAAGCACTCGAGTAAAAACCAAATGAAAAGATGAAAATACAAATACAATGAAAATAAGCACTAAACAAAGCGACGAAAATACCAAAATATAATCGGCGCGAACAAATATTATAATAATAATAATAATAATAATAATAATAATAATAATAATAATAATAATAATAATAATAATAATAATAATAATAATAATAATAATAATAATAATAATAATAATAATAAAAGAGTCTTTATTTTCGACTTGGCAAAGCGTAAGGCCATAAGGCCTTTTGTTCTGCTTGACCAAGTATACAGATAAAAACGCATACCCAGATGTAAATATGTCAATTCATAAACTTCATATCAAATACAAGGAAATAAATTAAAAATATCAAAATTGACTGCCAAGGAGGACTAGGTAATCTTAATAAACTTCATATAAAATCCAATGTAAATTCAAAATATCAAATAGATCGTAGATAAAGAAGTATATAAGCAATACAAAAAAACTGTTAATCAAAATTCAATTTTGAACTAAATTGATTCGGATAATTTGAATTTAAATGTTGTTTCTGAGATGTCCCGTAAAAAAATTGAAAAAAAATAACTTTTTCTTTTATTGTCACTGTTTCATTCTACTTACTTTTCAAACGTCGTTTCTTCATTCTTTAGTAATCATATTTAGGTCTAGGGATTCCCCTTAACGCACGACTCTGATTAAGGAGGTTCCGGTTTCAAATCCCGTCGAGACCGGTAATCCTGACTGAAGGTTTTTTACGAGCTTTTCCTCGGTCGTTATGAATGCACGGGAATGAGTCCACAGCCCTCGGTCATCCCTTCATAATTATTGTCCTCTCCGCAACATACATAGTTAGACGCCTGGGCATGAATAGCACCCTGGGCAGTGGGCAGGCTTCCCACGAAGAAATATTTATTTATAATATCAGATGGGTATGGTATAGTGAGCTATTACAAAAAAAATGTATCTTTTAATGTCGTGGTGTTGTTGGACGTGGTGGAAAAAGACAAAATTTCTCCACTTCTAGCAAGTTTAGTACCTATGGCTATGCCATAGGTTAAAGCTAAGAATTTGGAGGAATTTACCAACGCAAACTTTCACATCACGTTCCTTTGGATTTTGTATTTGGGAGAAACATTTGATGTAGGAAAATAAAATTTGAGAGGCAAACATATTTAGTAAATAGTTTTTATGATGTTATTACCCAATTTTTAAAACTCACGTTGATAATTCTTAAAAACATTACAGTAGTCAAAAATTGGAAAGCATTTATATTGATTCCATTTAAGGTCTGATGATAGTTATCTTCGGAACCACCAGCTGCTATATCAAATTTTGTAGATTAAAACGTATGCAGAACGAAAGGTTAAGTATTATTTGTAATTAGAAATTTCTGGAGAACAAACAACACCTGCCGGTGATTGAGACATGAAGTCGTTTGTAGCTGTCGTGTCCACACCAAACAAGGAAGGTTAGATGGATTTAAGGCGTACAATAGAATAACTTATGCTTTATTATACATGAATAATAGTTTTTATTTTAATGTTGATAGTGTGATAACATGATATATTATGACATGAGTTTTTAAAATTAAGTTTCGTGAATTTTGCTTAACACAAAACAATTTATATATGTTTTAAATAACTGACACTATACAAATTGTATGGAAATGTTGGACGTTTCGACGAATAATGAAGAATGAGACGAATTTTGATGGGTGATGACGTTTTGGAACAATGATTTAGTAATGACCATAACCCTGGCCCTGTCCAGCTGACTGTGAGGAGTAATCGTAGGCTGGCTGGTGAGAGTGGACGGGCGCCTGGGCAGCAGCTACTGGAGCATGCGCATAGTGGACTGCAGGCTGGACGTGCTTCACGGGAACAGCGACAGGGTGCGCGGCAGAGAGCCTTACGTGGATTAGGAGGTATCCAGGTGCATGGCGGGCACTTTTCATACAATTCCCTTAGATGATAATAGTATTTTCCTTCTTAATTAAGACAAGTAAAAAAAAAATATTTAAAATTTGTTCCATAATGAATTTGGCAGTTGCTACAACCGCTTGTAAACGATTGCAATCATCTTCTAGCGTTAAAAAGCTGCATATTTACATTCCTACCAGATTTCATTCTAAGCAGGTTGTGATATAGGCCTATCTCTGACACATGATGATTTTTGTCTTTTTTGTTAAAAAAAACTGAGCAACCAATAGACTACGGATACTCAGTAGCCACTCGCTTCCTAGTATGTAGGCTCAATCTGCTGTCCCTCGCAGATGAAAGGCAAGGACTCGTCACATCTGATGTCGCCAAGCCCTCCGCCGACTTTGTAGATTACACCGCAGTCTTCTTTAGGCGGGCTAGTGTCGTCGTCGGGCTGGTTTGGCGCCCAGCGAGTGTAGCCGGTTGAGTTCAGTGGCTGATCTGTAAGTCAACCAGGTCACACTTTGTCATTCGTTGACTCGTTGTTTGTCATGTTCATCCAGGACTGATAATAAATGTAGCTGAAGAGAGATAACATGTAATTGTGGTAGTAAATTTATTAACAAAATTTAAATTAGTTTTTTTGATACGAAAGTGGGGAAATCAAATAAATGTATAATAATAAATACGTTTAATGAAAGAGTGGTCATTGAACAATGTGGATATGTTAAATTTCCAAACATTAAGTGTTTTTTAACTAGCCCTAGTTGTCGTTGCATTATAGATCTAAATAGATGGAACAGTACTGTAACGTAAATCTGTTGCGTTTGAACGGACCAAACAAACAATATTGATACTGTCATTACCTAATGCAGGTATGTGCGAGTTTTTCTTGATTTGGTTACCAACCAAATAAACAAACCGAGAAATATTTTGATAGTTTAAAAGTAAAATTCTAGTTTTTCTTATAAAAGTCCACACAATTTGGGCTAAATCGCTAATAGTTAATAAACTATAGACAATACAAAATTATTGTCATTGACAATTGTCCTAAAAATCTTCCTGGAGGTTCGGACCGAAGACCTCCGGCGTAATGTTTTGATTCTCTGCCTATAATGAGGTATCGTGGCCACAAAGTAAAAGCAAACCTTTACTAAATTTTTTTTGTCGTAATTGTTGATTTTCATGATATAAATCCAACAGAAGACTAACATGTGCTGATATAAATTTAATAAATACATATATTAAATAAAATAAATATACATATTTAAAAAATATATGACCATCTTATGGGTTGCTTAACTTATGTCCCAGAAACACTTGTCCCAAGTTCCAATTGCATTTATAACAAATGAATTGTATGTCCCAAAATATAACTCTCAATGGCCGGCTATGGTTTTAGCTTGTGCAGCATGGAAATGTACAAACAGAAACAATAAGAAGTTATTGCATAAGGCTATTCGACTGCGTTTTTCTATTTTCCAAAATATGCTACTAAGTCAAAATATAGTGAATGGCTTTGAAACCTGGCTATTTGAGAAAATCCAAAATGTTTTTTTCAATTTTTTTTGATCCGGTACACAGCCAATATAGCCACCTCAAAATAATTTCTAACTTCAATTTGCCAAGGCACACCATTCAACGTAGGATGTTGTGTTTTTGTGACATTAATTTTCAACTGTTTTTCTATAGACTGACTGAGAGAAAAAAGATTTTTTTAAACAATTGTCTTTCCTGCGAATTTTTTCGTTTGGCGGTATTTTTTATCGATTTGTACCGAAAAACAAAAAAAAATCGCAGGAAAGACAACTGTTTTAAAAAATCTTTTTTCTCTCAGTCAGTCTATATAATAACAAAACAGTTGAAAATGAATGTCACAAAAACACAACACCCTACGTTGAATGGTGTGCCTTGGGGAATTGAAGTTAGAAATTATTTTGAGATGGCTATAATGGCCGTGTACCGGATCAGAAAATTTGAAAAAAATATTTTTGATTTTCTAAAATAGTCAGGTTTCAAAGCCATTAACTATGTTTTGACTTGGTAGCATATTTTGAAAAATAGAAAAACGCGGTCGAATAGCCATAAGGGAATTTAGTAAACATTTGGTGTTAATGGCCAGTATGCTCACCTGTCAACCTGGCGGCAATCTTGAAAACCATTTGGGCTACAAATCGCTCCCATTTACTTAACATGCAAACAGGTCTCTCAAGATGGCTTCAAATTGTCACGGAAGTGAATTAATGACTGCGGATCTAGCCAACTATAGGTGTTCAGTATCTTTGATTGGGCGTACTTCTCAACTCAAAAATAAATTAAAATTTATTTTGGCAATCTCAATTATTGATCAAATAAAAACACTCTGGCCGTTGTTTTGCTAAACTAATATAAAAGGAAATTAAAACTTGGTCGATCGATTCACCATCGCACAGACGGACGGAAGGACGGACGGACGGGCTAACGGAAAAGTGATGCATAACAAAAAGGATAGATGGCTATGTTTTGTTATTTTGCCACAATATCAATTCCAAATGGGAAAAACCTAAACTACAATAATTGATGAAAATTCACCTAAAGTCGTTTTTGAAAATAATTACCTAAGACTGTGACGTAGACGCCCTCTGTGAACATGTCGTGGAACCCGATGTATGCGTATAGATTCTTATCTTCCACTCTGCTCACGTTAGCAGCGGCGAACATTGCCGAGAGAACCCGAGCCTCTTCTTCGGAGTTGAGTACTGCCAGGTGGCCACCCTCTTCGATGCACACCTGCCTGGCTTGATCCCAGGAGGGTGCTAGCTCGCCATGGAACTTGTAATAGTTGAGACCCAGTAGCTGGTGGTACTGTAAACAAGGAATTCATTGTTTTTCTGCAATATATAGGGAAAAAGTGTGTTACACCTATTTAAAAATAAATCATTTGATTATAGGCTTTCATAATATGAAACCATTTTGATTTTTGATCTAGTTTAGTAAACCTTATTGGATGAAGCAAGCGAAGACTTCAATTTCACTTACCCTGAGAAAAATAGCTTGGGTGTTTTTTTGTCTTTTAGTTCCCTCTTTACCGGGCAAATAGCATATTATTATGCGATATTGACGAAAATTGTGGAAACCTTCGAAATCTCTGAATCTAGATCTGCTATGTTTTTGGATACAATCGAAAAAATACTTTTCTTGACTATCGTACTTTTACGATTTCTTTTTTTCGATTTTCAATGCTTTGTTTTCGTGATATTTGGCCCGAGACCTGGCAAACGGCTACTCCGATATTTATAAAACTTTTTGGCACGTTTGAAATCACTTCATTGAGATATGATGACTTTAGGGGCAATTAAATTTTAAAAAACATGAATATTATACTTTTACGATTTTTTCTCGATTTTTAATGCGATATTTTCATTATATTTTGGCCGATTCTGACCAATCGGATAAGGCTTAAACATTTAAATTAAATTTTTAAATGAACATTAAGATAATGGTGATGAAGTGCCTTTTGAAAGAAAAAGTTGAAAAAGTTATCCAGAATGAAAGAAACAAGGTATTAATATAAGCCATTTACAGGTGTATAATAATAAACAAGTAGCTATAGAAACTTGACAATAATAAAAAACAATGTGATCAAAAAGCAAGTCTTAAGGCCTTGAGATATTTTACATTCTATTGTTAGTTGGTATATCCATAGCAATTAATGCAACTTTATAAAAATTATATTAATTAACAAAAATTTTGCAAATGAACTGTGCTGTCTCTCGCTATATCCGTAATATATGAAGAAATAGTCACACGTAAGGTATTTTAATTATTAGCTTTATTAATTAAACGAGGGAGCGGAGCGACCGAGTGTCTCCATTCAACTCAAACGGCCCTCATTCTGTGATTCTGTCTGTCTGTCTGTACGTCGAAAATCAGCCGAACCGCTGAACAGATTGGGCTGAAATTTTAAACATACATCCGTTACGAGTCTTACTGAGAACTGCTAACAAATCAGCTAGATCCATTGTGATTTAATCCTACAATAAATAAAAATGTGATTTTTTTTAAATATCGATAGCATTTGTTTAGTAGCAGCTAGCGGGACGAGATCTACCTGGCTGACATGGCCCAGTGGTAAGCATTAAGCCTACCGCACGGAGGGTTGGGGTTCGATACCCGTTTACTCGAACTTTTTAATATTTTTACACCCACATATTATTTTTGAGAAGTGTTAAATGGGAAATAAAACTTAGATGAATTTGTTTTATCTTGGAAATTTGTTAATGTTTGACGCTAATACGTTTTGAACATGATTCGCATTTTAAATGTTCAATTTAAATAACTAGGGAAACGCCAAGTGGTTGTTAAACGTGTGAGTGAGCCATGTGTTTGAGTACCCGGTTTCATTCTCCGACGACGACGTGAGAAACTAGGGCGCTTCAACCGGTTAGGTCATATTGCGCCGCCTGTGAATGAAAGTAAATTAGAAGAGTTAATGCAGGTATTGTTGATGATTAGATTGTTTTCTAAGTTTATAAATAACAAAATAAATTGAAGATGAAGAAAGTAATAGCAACATTCTCCATACTGGGCTTGATCCAGCCTTAGGTATATAGGAGTAAAGGGGATGTTCCCGGGTACTCAACACTTGGCTCTCTTCTCACTCGTTTAAACAACGACTTTGGCGTTTCCCTAGTTAAACGAGGGAGCGGAGCGACCGAGTGTCTCCATTCAACTCGAACGGCTCTCATTGTGATTCTGTCTGTCTGTCTGTACGTCGAAAATCAGCCGAACGCTGAACAGATTGGGCTGAAATTTTAAACAGACATCCGGTACGAGTTTACTGAGAACTGCTAACAAATCAGCTAGATTCATTACGATTTAATCCTACAATAAATTAAAATGTGATTTTTAAAATATCTATAGCATTTGTTTAGTAGCAGCATAGTGGGACGATAACTACGTGGCTTGCATGGCCTATTGGTAAGCATTTAGCCTACCACACGGAGGGTTGGGATTCGATACCCATTAGCTCGAACTTTTTTTATATTTTTACACCCACATATTATTTTTGAGCGGTGTTAAATAGGAAATAAAACTTAGGTGTTTTTGTTTTATCTTGTAAATTTGGTAATGTTTCACGCTAATACGTTTTGAACATGATTCGCATTTTAAATGTTCAATTTAAGTAACTAGGGAAACGCCAAAGTCGTTGTTAAACGAGTGAGTGAGCCATGTGTTGAGTACCCGGGAACATCGCCTTTTCTCCTATCTAAGGCTTGATGTAGCCCAGTATGGGGAATGATACCAGATTCTGTACACATAGGTCACTCACTCGTTTAACAACGACTTTGGCGTTTTCCTAGTTAAACGAGGGAGCGGAGCGACCGAGTGTCTCCATTCAACTCAAACGGCCCTCATTCTGTGATTCTGTCTGTCTGTCTGTACGTTGAAAATCAGCCGAACCGCTCAACAGATTGCGCTGAAATTTTAAAAGACATCCGGTACGAGTTTATTAAGAACTGTTAACAAAATCAGCTAGATCCATTGCGATTTAAGCCTACAATAAATAAAAATGTGATTTTTAAAAATATCGATAGCATTTTGTTTAGTAGCAGCTAGCGGGACGTAATCTGCGTGGCGTGGCATGGCCTACTGGTAAGCATTTAGCCTACCGCACGGAGGGTTGGGGTTCGATACCCGTTAGTATGAACTTTTTTATATTTTTACACCCACATATTATTTTTGAGGGGTGTTAAATGTGAAATAAAAATCAGGTGATTTTGTTTTATCTTGGAAATTTGTTAATGTTTCACGCTAGTACGTTTCGAACACGATTCGCATTTTAAATGTTCAATTTAAATAACTAGGGAAACGCCAAAATCGTTGTTAAATGAGTGAGTGAGCCAAGTGTTGAGCACCCGGAACATCCCATTTTCTCCATATACCCAAGGCTGGATCGAGCCCAGCATGGGGAATGATACCGGGTACTACACACATGGTGCTCACTCACTCGTTTAATAACGACTTTGGCGATTCCCTAGTTTAGTAAATAATTAAACGAGGGACGGAGCGACCGAGTGTCTCCATTCAACTCAAACGGCCCTCATTCTGTGATTCTGTCTGTCTGTACGTCGAAAATCAGCCGAACCGCTGAACAGATTGGGCTGAAATTTTAAACATACATCCGGTACGAGTTTACTGAGAACTGCTAACAAAATCAGCTAGATCCATTGCGATTCAATCCTACAATAAATAAAAATGTGATTTTTTTAAAAATATCGATAGCATTTGTTTAGTAGCAGCTAGCGGGACGAGATCTACCTGGCTGACATGGCCCAGTGGTAAGCATTAAGCCTACCGCACGGAGGGTTGGGGTTCGATACCCGTTTACTCGAACTTTTTTATATTTTTACACCCACATATTATTTTTGAGGGGTGTTAAATGGGAAATAAAACTTAGATGATTTGGTTTTATCTTGGAAATTTGTTAATGTTTGACGCTAATACGTTTTGAACATGATTCGCATGTTAAATGTTCAATTTAAATAACTAGGGAAACGCCAAAGTGGTTGTTAAACGTGTAAGTGGTTCATGTGTTGAGTACCCGGTTTCATTCTCCATACTGGGCTTGATCCAGCCTTAGGTATATGGGAGGAAAGGGGATGTTCCCGGGTACTCAACACTTGGCTCTCTTCTCACTCGTTTAACAACGACTTTGGCGTTTCCCTAGTTTAACGAGGGAACGGAGCGACCGAGTGTCACCATTGAACTCGAACGGCTCTCATTCTGTGATTCTGTCTGTCTGTCTGTACGTCGAAAATCAGCCAAACCGCTGAACAAATTGGGCTGAAATTTTAACAGACATCCGGTACGAGTTTCCGGAGAACTGCTAACAAAATCAGCTAGATTCATTGCGATTTAATTCTACAATAAATTAAAATGTGATTTTTAAATATCTATAGCATTTGTTTAGTAGCAGCTAGTGGGACGATAACTACGTGGCTTGCATGGCCTAGTGGTAAGCATTCAGACTACCGCACGGAAGGTTGGGGTTCGATACTCATTAGCTCGAATTTTTTATATTTTCACACCCACATATTATTTTTGAGGGGTGTTAAATGGGTAATAAAACTTTGGTGATTTTGTTTTATCTTGGAAATTTGGTAATGTTTCATGCTAATACGTTTTGAACATGATTCGCATTTTTAAATGTTCAATATAAATAACTAGGGAAACGCCAAAGTCGTTGTTAAACGAGTGAGTGAGCCATGTGTTGAGTACCCGGGAACATCGCCTTTTCTCCCATATACTAAGGCTCGATCTAGCCCAGTATGGGGAATGATACCGAATACTATACACATAGGTCACTCACTCGTTTAACAACGACTTTGGCGTTTTCCTAGTTGTTAGACACAATATAAACGGTACAAACAGGTAGTCCCTGCTTGGGGTGAAGGGCGCGACCAGTCGGAACTCCCGCTCAAACCTTACTGGCCATTCTCTGTCTCAGTTCTTCTGTACCACGCCGTCCACCCCTCCAGCATACCCCTCTACCACCACACCCTTGCGGAGGAGGGGTGGGAATGTCACAGAACTTAAAAAAGTAATGAGATCCCACTTAAACTAAAAACGTAGTAATCAATGTGCAGAAATATTTAAGAAAGCTTATCCATCAACGCGCCTGGAAAAAGCGTTTGCGCAGCGGCCTAGGACTAAAAACGTAGTAATCATGGAAATAAATATTTAAAACTAGGAAACGCTTTAGTCCCGCCGCGTTGTTGGATGAGCGTAATTGGTGCATTGAGCTGTCATGTGTTATGTGGATTTTCTGGTGTTCTGTGAAAAAATCATTACATTGTTGAAGATAAAAAAAAAATTAAATAAAAAAAAACTTTAATTTTAATTTTTTTTAATTAATCGTAAATCGTAAAATTGCGATTTTTATAAGAAATAATTATTCGATTGCGCTCAAATTTCACACGTATATATAAATTCAAAATTAAGGTTCTGTGAAAAAATCATTACAATCGGTTAAAGCATGTAGGTGTTATAAGTAGAAGAAATGTTTTAAAAATCGAAAAGAAATAGTAAAATTGCGATTTTAATGAGAAATAATTTTTCGATTGCGCTCAAAAACGTGGCAATTCTAATTTCAGAGATTTCGAAGGCCTCCATAAAATTTCATCGCAATTGGAGTACCCGCTTAGCCGGAATCGTGCGGACAAGCACACAAAAATTCAAAGAAAAAAGAAAGAAAAAAAAATCCGGATTTTTTTCCCAGTGTAGTAGAAATGGAATCTTCGCTTCGCTCGCTATGCTCATCCAAAAAGCTCATCCATCAACACGCGTAAGAAAAAGAACTATTAAAAACCAAGGAAAAAGCGAAGCGTCCTAGTTAAATTAAATTTATCTTTTTTTAACCCACTGGGTTAAAAAATTAAAATAATAAATAAATTGTATTTAGAGTCTACCCACTCAGTTACATAATTGATTTTCGATGGGGGACAGTAAATCAAAGCGACCAAGCCAACCCTGTAGGCCCCGACGCAATCGACGAGTGAGCGATAACCACCCAAAGTTTGATATTTTTAATATGAAATATAGCAATCAGTGGTATGGAAAGTTCGAACACCCGCGGATCAACGCCAGAATCAACAAGGCCGATTCAGAACAACTCTGAATTTATTATGTGCTTCGTTGCTAGGACGGCTCTAAAGTCACCGTTTACAAACTCCTAAGACAAGAACTGATGGACTTCAGTCCCAAATCAGAAAAATAACTGCTGACTTTAGCGGGAATCAAACCCTGGACATTCTGTATTGGAAGCAGATACGCTAACCACAAGACCAAAGAGCCACACAATGTTTGAATGAAATCGGTCTCAAAAAGGCGGTATAAATTGTTGTTGGTTGGTAATTAATTTGTTTATTTGCAAACTCGCATATTGAATATTCTTTATACATTGTGTCATTTAAATTATATATTATAATACACAAGTGTAAATTTCCTTAAAAGTACAACGTCCAACAAACGAGTATCCGATTTTATAACGTTTTAATTGTTTTTGTTATAAAGTAACTCACCTCTGATGCAATCGACGTGAAAGTTAAGCTGAATATCAGCACACAAAAGTAATCGAACATCGTCATAGTGAATGTATAATACTATATCCTACTTATCAAGCAAGCGTTGTATATATAGTGGATTCCAAACAACAAACCACTTCAGAACGACCTCATTTTGTGACATTTTATCTCTGCCCATACCGATTTGATCGATTATGCCGAAAAATGCCATAACTAATTGTAAAAATTTGGATAATGAGGTCACCTTTGTCCGTATCTGAGAATCCATTAATTTCATAATAATACAAAAAATAATTATTTATTAAACATAATCACTCGTCCAAAAGTTAATCTATCCTCCAGACCTAAATTTAAAAATCAATTTACCATTCGATACTATTCAATTCAATTTTCAATTCATTTTATTCCTGCATGTATACAATATAACATCTGTACAGTAAACAATACAAAGTTTTACATTATGACCATCACGGCGATTCCTTAACTTCATCCTTATCACCTTTTTCATGATAAGTAATTAACTCTATTAGGGTGATTATTTATGTATGTTACATTAATTGTTATATTGTTGGCTAACAGCCTATACCACTGTTCAACTATATATCGGCTAAGGAGTGTATGGACATGTCCTTAGACCTTAACTCTACACTGACCTTCCTGTCCTGTCATTGGATAGGTAAATTTCTATTATACAATAACGGCAGCGAAACACCAACAATGCGCCAACTATTTGAACTTCTCCACTATTTCAATCCCCATTGAATATCAATTGTAACATCTTCTTATTCCCATCAACCTGTAACAGCTCTTCAGCTGACTAACTTGTAGGCCTACCTGCGGGGATTGCTTGCCTGACAGCTATTTTTACTACTCGGTGTTAACAAAGATAAAGTTATGATGGTGTTTGGCTTTGATTATCGGCTGTGGCGCCACGGCCGTTAAAATTGTATCTTTAACATAGAGCATGGATTATAGTTCTGAAAACAATGAAAATTCATCTTTTTGATATACAACCATTTTCCACAATGAGGAAGGGCATAATCATCGTGATAGCACAAAATGAATTATTTGCAATGGGATGTGATGAAATGCAAGTGATTTAATGTATTTTAAAACGTCATACATGTTTTTTATTAAGTACTCTATCTGAGGGTGCATGCTCTGCGCTCTCAACAGTATACTTGCCGAAATATTAAAAAAACTGATATGGTTGCAGCATCACTGCTACTTACTATTTTTAAACGTACCTCTTGTCTAGTCGTGGATGAGGTCACATGGGTGTTCTTGTAAGCGTTCTTGACAAATGTTGGGGTGTTCAGATCTTCTAAATATGAAAGTAAGAAGCAGTTTTTTTATCTTTATATTTTGTTAGATTAATTAAAGTAGCAAATCAACGTGGATAGGGTGAAGTGGGCATTGAGTGGTTCTTGAATGTTTGACTAGTTAGGGATATAGCAACCAAGGAATGTAAGGAGTCCTAGGCATCTCATCAATTCACTCTTGTTTGAGATTGGTGCTATTTTTACAATTGCTTCCACCTTCTTTGGATCCGGAGTAATACCGTTTCTAGTTAGTGGCACTGGCGTGGCGAACATACCAAATCGGAGCCCAGGCACCGATAACAAAAGGGGTGGGTGGGTAGTCCCCCAGGGACCCACCCACCCCTTACTTTTAATGAAAACATAATATTGTATATAATTATTTTAATTGTTATAATCACACCTACTGAATTGTATGGCTACAGCTCTTTACTTACCTTAGAGTTTTACTGGACTGTTGTAAAAGTTGTCGTGAATCATGATTTTTTAGTAAAAGTGCAGACAACATGCATGATGGATATTCATCCAATAGTTTTAACTCATCTAATAACAGGTAGCAATTCAACAATTCTGCTAAATGAATAGACACGTTCGTTATACTATAACTTATTTCTTTTGATTGAATAGATTGATTTGAGGAATTTATAAATTAAATACAGCTGGTGGCATGGAGGAAGTCTAGAACATTTTCGAGTTTTCTGTTTTAATTTTTAAATTACCGTCTTATGATATGAAGCAGGATTATCGACGTCGTGAATGCAATAAGAAGAACATTCTTGGACCTATTTGAATTGAAGTATTTCCAGTACAATTTCTAGATAAAAATGCATTGATTTCAATAAAATCGAAACAGTAAGTTTGTCCGTAAAAGAATAAAATCGTATCTTTTCTCTTTAAATATTGCAAACAAAGTGTTTCCTTCAAAACTCACAGATTTGTACCAAATAACCTTAAATAATCATTTTCCCGGGGGCAAGCTCACGTATCCCCTAGTTTTCATTATTATGCGTTTCAGTAGTTTTCCTAAATCCCAAATAAAATAATGGCTCTGCCAATAAACTGAGAAAACAAACAAAATAACCAAATTGATTTCCAAAATGCACAGATTATCTAACGATCTAGGACATACAATTTTTTTCAAATGGGAAGGCCCCCGGATTCCTCTTGTAGGTACTAAATTCTTCATTGTTTACTTTCATAATGTGTATTTTTTCCCAAATTCTGGCTATGTCGCTACCAGGTGGCGAAGAGGAATAATACACCGTTGGCTTTATGAGTTCAACAATTAAAACATAAGCGCAATCTGTTCAGCGATTCGGCTGATTTTTATAGTTCACACTAGCACGCACACGCACAGAGTCACAGAATAAGCGCCGTTTATCTTGAATAGTAATCCTCATTCGCTTTGCTTACTCGTCTAATAAAATCATATTAATTGCCGGTAAAAAGCACCAAATCCATTCTAGGATCACCAAAATTAAAAATATTCCCTGCGGGGCTAATCTGGGGTAGACAAAAAGGAATTACAAACCGTTGGCTTTATGAGTTCAAAAAAATATATATAATATTTTTCAGCAATTTCATTAAAATTTCATTACATAAAAATGAGGCTATCAAAATCCATAAAATCATATTAATTGCTGGTAAAACGCACCAAATCCATTCTAGGATGACCAAAATTGAAAAAATTCCCTGCGGGGCTAAACTGTGGAAGACTAAAAAATGATAAACTGTTGGTTTTATGAGTTCAACAGAAAAAAAATTCAGCCATTTCATTAAAATTCCATTACATAAAAATGAGGCTATCAACATCTATAAAATCATATTAATTGATGGTAAAACGCACCAAATCCATTCTATGATCATCAAAATTGAAAAAATTCCCTGCGGGGCTAAACTGGGGGCACGCCCCCAGACCCCCTTGTTGCCAACGAAAGTAGGGGGTGGGTATAGTTAAAATATTGTAGGCACCGATCACTCTTAGTAGTTCGCACGCCACTGTACCAATTTCAGATAATATTTCGTCATTCACATAAGCTAGCACTTAAGCAATCACAATAATTAATTTTAATATTCAGATGTGTACGATTAGTGGATTGTTAAAATTGGAAAAACGTAGAAATCTACTACCGATAACTATTTTTCTGCTTCAGCAGCGTGTACTTCCGTGATCACATTGATTTCGAAATCGAAATATAAAAATGATACCGTACAACATTAAACAAGTGTAAAATATAAATTATAAATAGGACTTTCTCAAAACACAAACCTACCAAATATATGGTTCGAATCTCAGAATGGTATTTAATTATGGGACTTATTGGAAAGTAAATAAGTAACAATGGTTGAGAAAGAAAATATTTTCATTCGTTATTTTGGTAAATGACGTCGCTTGTAAATAAAAACCTGGGTTAAATGACTTAAAACATTAAAAGCAATTTTTGCTTGTACCGTTGTATGTATGGTATGAAGACGAACTGCTCTCTTCACTATGCCCCGTTTGATTTGAAAGCATAATCAATTACGTGTCCCGTGAAATTGTTTTTATTATATTTTAATGAATATCCTTTTGTAAATTGTAAATTTTGGTTTTATTATGTAAATGTTGATTTTTGTCGGTTTTCTCAATTTTCACGTTTAACGTTATATTCACGGACACGTTGCATGAGCAGGTTGCTTTTGTGGATAAAATTACTGACCAAATTGTCATAATTAAAGCATATTATTCCACAAATTCTTCAAATAAATTTGTGGATCTTTTTAATATTTTTTGTCGATTTGAAATGTTTCAGATGGTAAATTTTCGTTTTATAATTGGCAAATTTTGGTGTTTGGCAGCGATTCATATTTTAATGTTTTTGTTCGAAATTGTTCACTTCAACCCCATTTTGTGAAATAATGAGAATCTGAGACCTTCGTATTTGGCGGTACTTGCGAATTTCACTGGGCTCTTACTTAACAAGGTAAAAACACAATTACAACATCGCTTAACATCAGATCAATTGACAAGTGGAATGTTTATCTCGGTCGAGTGATAAAAAGCCACTCAAATATGTGCTTTAATAACTCTTAAAAAACTCTTTATTTTAAATCGTGTTATTACCTTAACCGAGAACCTTAATGTTATAATTATCTGGTGACCTGGTTAATATTTGCCATTCAACTTCTTATGAGTGTTTTTTTTATGTTTTGTCTCTTTCATGAAAAAGATCTCTGACAATAGCAATATAAAATAGGCTAGATCTTATCAATCTCGAATTCAACAACTAATCTTTCATGTCCTGTCTTGCAATATGTTTTCACTGAAGATCGACCAAGATAATTATTCCACTTCTTAATTGATTTGATATGAAGCGATGTTGTAATTGTGTTCTAACCTTGTTCAGTGACCCCAGAAAAATTCGCAAGTATGCCAAATAAAAGGTCTCAATTCTCTTTTTTTCACAAAATGGGTTTTGAAAGTGAAAAATGTATGCATGATCGTCCAATATTTTTCTAGAATGATGGTTTGTTTTGTGTAAGTTTCTTTTATAAATTTTTCAAACTATCAAAATATTTTTTTTAACGATTTTGAATAACTATACGGTAGCCTAAACATATTAGAAAAAAAAATATAGCAAAATGTCTCTAAAAAACCGAGATAATTCCCCCCTAAAAGTATTATTTTAAATAACTACCGATTGGGGGATTGTATCATGAAGGTAGTGACATAGTCCCCCATTTTTCCCGATTTTTATTTTAAGAAAACTTCATACTTTTTTTTATAATAAAAATGTTTAAACCCAAATTTTAAAATAATTTATTTTGTGAATAGGAGGCTGTCTAAAAGTAGCAGAACACAATAAAATACTTTTTTGCAAATTCCTTGACGAGGAAGCGAATAACTGACTCCTACCTTCAACTAAACAAGAAAAAAGCTGTTGTAATTTTTGTCTGTGAGTCTGTGATGAGTATAGTGAATGTGGTGAGTGAGTGATTGAGTGTGTGATAAGTAAGTGATGGTGATGAGTAAGTGTGTGAGTGAGTGAGAAGTGATGTGTGTGTGTATGGTGGAGTGAGTGAGCTGTGGTGGTGGTGAGGGCGTGTGAGTGAATGATGAGTGAGTGATGGGGGTGAGTGAGTGATTGAGTGAGTGGGGTAAATGAAGTGAGTGAGTGATAAAGTGAGTGAGTGAGTGAATGAGTGGTAGGAGGAGTGAGTAGTGGTGAGTGAGGGGTGTGGTGAGTGAGTGAGTGAGTGTGTGGAAAGTGAGTGAGTGAGCGGTGAGTGAGTGGTGAGTGAGTGAGTGTGTGTGGTGAGTGTCCCAAGAAGTCTACTTCTTGAACCCCAAAACTTAGTTTATCGGGTTTTATTGTCATACTGCTCCTTTAGTTTTTTAGTATGCCCGGAGACGGATTTTTGGGGGGGCCCTCTTAGGAATCCCAAACAATGATGTCGCCCATGTAACTTTTGACGCCGGGAAAGTATTGAAAGAAGTCACCCATCTTGCCTAGAAGTTTTTCGGGGGGCCTTTACTGATACCAAGGTAATCTATTAAATTTGAACCCCCAAATGGGGTTATAAAAGTATTAGTTCCGACGTTTCTTGATTGAAGGCTTGGGAAAATCCTTAGTTGTCGTGATTTAAAAAAACCCCGGGGTTCCCCGTACTGAAATTGTTTTTTCTACATGGGGTTTTGGGGTTTTTCAATCATGCTTTACATCCATTCAAGCGCGTAAGAAAAACACAAATGCGATCCGGGCCAGGGGTTTTAAAAACCTTTACCATTGGCGCACACCATTCTCTAGGGATCTCAACTGGTTAAAACTCCGGGGCTACCATTTGTTGAAACTTTTCTTTAATTTGACCTTGAAGATTAATAAAAACTGTACGTGGTGAAGTGGATGGCCAATGGTTCTGCACCTTCGGTAGTTTAATTTTATATTTTACCTGGAATTTTTTCCAACCCTTGGAAATGGTTAGGAAATTGTAAGGGAGGGTAAAGTTTGGTCACTTCTTTTACCATAACAAGTTTAGATCATCAAACGCTGAACGACCTAAGTCGAAGGAAATAATGGAGTAGCCATCAACCAAAAAATAGGTTTTGTTTGCTTATGTATACACTGGGAGCTGTTTCGTTTTTGTGAAAAAGCCCAGTGACATACAAAGCATCTAGGGGCTGAAAACCTACAATATATTCAAAAGGGTTTTGTTTGTTTGAGTAATTTTTTTTTAAAAACTTTTTCGATTTAATCATACCTTTACAGTAAAGAGCATTTTGCCCGGTCCATACAGCTTGAATCAGGTTTGGCAATCCGCAATTTCTCCCCTAAATAAAGGTTTGAAGGAATAACGCTTCGTCCGCCACGGTTCGAGTTTGAATTAATTTTCTCTCCATCCACTTTTAGTTCTTGGACCCTTTTGGGAAACCTTGTTTATGATAAGGCCCCTTAAAACTTCCCTACAATTTGGGGGTTCAGACGTTTCAACCTCCTAACTTTATTTTTGAGGTTTAAGACATTACCCCATGGGCCCCTTTTTCTTGCAAATAAAACAAAATGTTACTTTTTGCCAGACAATAAAAATTTTTTAATGTTTAGGCGTTCGCCCACACCCTTGGGTTTTTTGGGCCTATCGTTATTCAAAGGTTTAGGCCCCATTATGTTATTGAAAATCGGGCCTTCGTGCCTGAAAAGGTTTCGCATAGGCTTAGACTTAAAAGAGTTTTGTTTAGGGGCCCATTGTCATTTGCACCGATTTTAAAATTACTATTTTTTTTTATATAGCATCAGATTTTACGTTTATATCAGCAGATTTCTTTGCAATTGTGTTCGTTTGAGAAGCGTTTAGATCCTGGGGCTGTTGCTCGCTCGCCTAGTTTTTGGTTGATAGTTCTATTGATTTTATCCCTGATCATTTCGCGGCCATAGGGCCGAAAATACTAATGATAGTTTTTGAAGTTCAGTAATGAATTCAACTACTGATTCATTATCTTTCTGTACCCTCTTATAGAATTGAGCACACTCATATTTTATGGTGTTTTCGCGAGGAATGAAGTGGTTCTCGAATTTGTTTATGACCGTCATGTAGTCCCCAAGTTCATTCTCTCTGAGGTTAAATGACAGAACGATGTCATCAGCCTCATACCCCATCATAAAGATTAAATCATTGACCTGTTGGCCTTGAGGCTTCGAGTCCAAATTTTTAACTAACCTGAACCTCTCAAAAACCCTTTTACGCCTTTCTGCCCCTCTGCTCGAAAAAGAAAATTCAGGACGATTTTATAGAGTTTTTAAATTGGGGTATGACTTAGAAGTTGTAGATAGTCCTGGGTAGCCCTGAGCCTAAGCCTGCTGGCGCTGGGAAGAGCGCCTTTTCCTTTGTCGGGGCATTTTGTGACTTTGTCACAACAGAATACTTTAATTTATAGTTTAAACTAAAATATATATTTAGCGCTGCCACCATGTGCCACTAAGACCATTCATTGCTTCACACGGACTCCACCCCCTCCTCTGTTGAGGAAGTGAATCACACCTCAGGCCCAAGTCAGCAGCCGCCTCAAGCCTCTCTCATGTCACGTCCGAGCTTCGAATCCCACGCATCAAACTGTCCTATTGGGCACGATTCGCGCGCTCATCAGCGATGCTAATGGGATTTTGCAACCTTTCCGTGCGGTAATAGACTCTGGGTCACAGATCTCAGCCATCACTAACTCGCTAGTGCAAAGGTTAGGTTTGAAGATCCAACCTGCCACTTCACAACTCTCAGGTGTTGGTAACACATCCACTCGTGTCCTCGGGACTGTACGTTGTAGAGTCGCACCCCGTCGCTCTACTCAAACGTATATCGATGTCAATGCACACGTTCTCTCCTCTATTGCCGGCAATCTGCCTACGTCTTCGGTGTCCATTGACGTCTTAGAACGTTATCGTGATCTTGATCTTGCGGACGATCGTTTTAATGTGCCTGGCGCTATTGATTTCCTCATCGGCGCAGATCTCTACTCAGACATTCTATGTAAGAATGGTGACTCAGTCCGGGGTAGTAGGCCAGCCGCACTCAAACGGTCTTCGGATGGGTGTTGCTAGGACCAGTCAACACTATCAAACCGTCCTCTGAGCCCTCATGTTCTTTTTTCACGGTCGCCAACCCTCCTTTGGATAGCACGCTCTGTCTTTTCTGCGAGTCTGAAGAAGTGTCTCGACCCACCTCATCAGACCCACTGGATATGCTCGCTGAAGAGCATTTTCTTCATACTCACTCTCGCGACACCTCTGGTCGCTACTCGGTTTCTCTCCCCTCAAGCCTGATTGTAAAACGCCAGGTTATAATCGCAACGTCGCTCTGCAGAACTTTCATAGTCAGAGCGCTCTACTGAAACGTGACCCTCCGTACCAACTCAAGACTTTCGTCGCCGATCGGAAGTCGAAATTCTCGTGAGCAACTCTCCCACCAGTTTGACGCACGTTACGTTCTGAAGAGAACCCAGCTGATTGTGCTTCGCGGGGGTTGCTCCCCTTAGAACTGTTAGGGCACCCTTTGTGGCTCAATGGGTCCCCGTTCATGCGTTCTCCCCCTTCCACGTGGCCCTCCGTGGTCACCTCGTTCGACCCCACTCACGACGTGCCCGAGCTCAAACCGTCCCCTACTGTCTTGATCAGTCATGACCCCGTCGTTGATCCCTTGCTTGTTAAGCTGCAAAGCTTTTCTACGCTCTTGAAAGCGAAGCGCGTGTTCGGCCATGTGGTGCGTTTCTCAAGAATTCTTCTCGCCCGCCGCGCACGCCTTCCGTTGCCCACCGGGCCGCTCCTTCCGTCTGAGCTTGATGACGCAATGAATTTGTTTGTGCGGCTCACTCAGAAGCATTACTACGCTGACGAGCTTAAACGTCTTGTCAACCAGACCGCTGTGTCTTCTCGACTCTCCACTCTCAAGCCGTTCATCGACCCCCGCGGGTTTCTCAGGGTGGGCGGCAGGTTACACAACTCCTTGCTCCCTGAAGAAGCTTGTCACCCCCTCTTGCTCCCCAAAGAGGCGCATCTTTCCTCACTCTTGTGTGACGAGTTTCATCGCATTTCATTGCACTCTGGTCCTCGTACCGTTCAAGCCCTCATCCAGCAACACTACTGGATTATGTCTCTACGAGGTCTACTCCGACAACGTATTCGGCGTTGCTTAACTTGCTACAAGTTTCGCGCCAAACCTGTTCAGCCTATCCCCGATTCTCGCGCTCAGCCCTCCCGCGCTTTTCTCAACGTCGGCACTGATTATGCAGGACCTTTTTCTGTGAAGACGAGTACTCGCCGAAACGCCCCCATCACCAAAGGATACCTATGTCTTTTCATTTGCATGGCTACTAAGGCCGTCCATTTGGAGTTGGTCTCCGATCTACCCACGGAAGCGTTCCTGGCTTGTTTAGATCGCTTTCTTGCTCGTCGTGGCCTTCCGGCTCACAATGTATTCCGACTGTGGTCGTAATTACGTCGGTGCTGCCCGTACTCTCCGCGAGATTCATGCCTTCTCGCTCTGTCCGAGACATCAATTTCTGATGCACTCGCCCACCGTGCCGTTCAGTGGCATTTTAACCTCCCTAAGCCCCAATTTCAGGGGCCTCTGGGAAGCCGGGGTTAAATCCGCAAAGTTATTGCTCTGTCGCCTGATCAAGGACACCCCTCACACCTTTGAAGAGTTTGCCACCCTCTTCGCGCGTATTGAAGCCGTGCTAAACAGTCGCCCCCTCTGTGCCACTTCATTTGACCCCGCCGAGGGCCCCGACTATCTTAGCCCCGCCCACCTGCTAATTGGCACCACTCTCTTAGCACCTCCAGAACACGCTTTGGCCACCGATACGTCACCCTCTCTCGCTGGCATCGTGTCCGTCAATTGCACCAAACGTTCTGGACTCGTTGGTCCACTGAGTATTTGCATACTCAAATGCAAAGAGGAAAGTGGATTCGCGCGTGTCCTAATCTCAAGCTTGGCGACTTGGTTTTCGTTTTGGAACAATCTTGTACTCCTCTATCGTGGCCCATCGGCCGAGTAGTACAACTGTGCCCCAGCAAGGACGGCACAGTTAGAGTGGTTTCTGTCCGTACTACTAAGGGAGTGTTTACCCGTCCGGTAAACAAATTGGTTACCCTCCCACCCCCTTAGTTTTTTCGTGTCGGACTTGTTTTTATATTTGTAGTTTATAGTTGTTCTCTCTTGTGTCTACTTAAAATGTATTCATTTTAGGTGGGCGGTTATGTTCGCGCCGATTATATTTTGGTATTTTCGTCGCTTTGTTTAGTGCTTATTTTCATTGTATTTGTATTTTCATCTTTTCATTTGGTTTTTACTCGAGTGCTTTTGCCCGGTTTTGTCATGTGATTTGGTCAGCCAATCACGTTCGTTTTCTGTTTATCTTCCGTTTGTACTCGCATATCATTCATCTCTAGGTTAGTACACGACAAGCTGTCGTCTCTGAAAGGTCGCTCGCTCTCTGTTATCTCTCTCGCCCATATTTGGGCAAATCCAGTTTTCTTACGCTCTCGTACTCTGCACTGTGTTTGCAGTGACTTCGCCTGTGTTGTGACATTATCAAACGCTACGGTTTGCTATTTCTTTATTTCTCTCTTCTTTATTCTTCAACTGGCCAGCTATATTAAACTTCCTATCCCCCTCGACGTCTGACACACTGACGTCGCGACGCACGCGACGCAAGAAAGTTCAACAACATCCGAACTTCACGACGTCGGGGGCAACCAGTCCATGCAGGAAGTATTCTGCACAATCATATGTAAGTTCTCTTCTGCATTTTATTTCCTGTGTTCTTCCTTGCTCTCTTATCTCTATTAAAAAACTAATTACAGTCCACTTAAAATCTCGGTTAGGCATCTCGGCCTAAACATTATTATTATTATTATTATTATTATTATTATTATTATTATTATTATTATTATTATTATTATTATTATTATTATAGAAACTGGTTATCTGTAGTTTCTGACGATGAACAATTTTTTTTCGTTAAACGGTACAAAATTTGATATTGTTTCGGCTGACGAAAAAAATCGTGCAACGCAAGAAACTGAAGAAAACCATTAATTCCTATTTTAGGTTTTAGATAAAGAAGCGTAGAAACAATACACAAAAACCGCTGCTCACAATTGATACGGGCAATTTAAACATAATTATTGAATCTAAGTTATGTCCAGTCAAATAAATTTCAAAAAATAATGTCCTCTTTAAGTACCTCTTTCATTCTATTTACTTTTTTCACTTTTTTTCTGCAGCATACTGCAACCTCGGATAACTACTTAATAAAAAACATGTATGACTTTTAAAATACATTAAATCACTTGCATTATATCACATCCCATTGCAAATAATACATTTTGGGCAATCATGATGATTATCCCCTTCCCCATTGTGGAAAATGGTTGTATGTCAAAAAGATGAATTTTCATTGATTTCAGAACTATAATCCATGCTCTATGTTAAAGATACAATTTTAACGACCGTGGCGCCACAGCCGATAATCATAGCTTAACACCATCATAACTTTATCTTTGTTAACACCGAGTAGTACAAATAGAAATAGCTGTCAGGCATGCAAACCTCGCAAGAACAAGTTAGTCAGCTGAAGAAAAAGATGTCAGAATTGATAGTCAATGGGGATTGAAGTAGTGTAAAAGTTTAAATATTGGCGCATTGTTGGTGTTTGGATTTTGTTATTGTATAATTGTAGTTTACCTATCCCATGACAGGACAGGTACGCCAGTGTAAGGTTAAGGACATGTCCATACCCTCCTTAGCCGATATATAGTTGAACAGTGGTATAGGCAGTTAACCAACAATACAACAATTATTGTAACATTCACATTTAAGTGTGTAATGAATAAATTATCACCAGGGCCCGGATCCACAGAAGGGGAGATTCAGATTTTGGTGGTTTCTCAATTCTCCCGCACGTCATGGTGTAAACTGTGGATTCCACCATTCACAGACAAAAGCTCCGCTGCACTACTACATAAAAGGATCCATTATCGGAGATTTATCTACTTGTGTGGGATTTTTTTTCCCCAAAATTCTCCCAACAAAACACCTACTATCATACTAGGGGTTTTGGTTGGGGAAATGCATTTTTAAGAAAATGGCGGCAACAAATCCATCTCATGATTAAATTAACGTTTTGTTATTGAAATATATTGTTTACATGATGGTTATCATAAATACATGAAAACTGCTTGTAGTAGCTATAGTTTATGTATTCTTATCAAAAACATAGCGATAGGGCCCAGCCTAGGGTCGACATAATGATATATGCTAGCCTAGGACTAGCCTAGGCTAGCACGTTCAATCCTACCTCTATCCATCTCGATGAAAGACTAGTCCGTAGCAGGTCACTAGGGCATTACTAAGGGTAAGTCAAGTCCCTGGTATCCAAGGAGTTTAAAAGTCATTATTAAATAATGTACATGTATGCACATTTAGCCACTGCCAAACAAAATATGAAACAATCAAGCATCAATCGCAAACAAAAACAAAACACTAACATTGTTAGGTCACTGCCTTCTAAAGTCGGCCTCTTTGTTGTCGTTCAGAGGTGCTAGCGTCTGTGATTGGTTGAATCCGGTGTTTACATCATGAGGTGTGGGAGAATTGAGAAACCACCAAAATCTGAATCTCCCCTTTTGTGGATCCGGGCCCAGATTAGAAATAATAACTTAATGAAAAAGAAGATAAGGATGAAGTTCAGAAATCGCCGTGATGGTCATAATGTGAAACTTTGTATTGTTTACTGTACTGGTGTTATATTGTATACATGCAGGATTAAATTATTTGAAAATTAAATTGAATAGTATCAAATGGTAAATGAACTATTATTTGCATATGTATAAAATTTATGGATTCTCAGATACATACAATAGTGACATCATTATCCAAATTTTTACAATTAGCTATGGAATTTCGACATAATCCATCATATCTTGTCAGAGATAAAAATTTCACAAAATGAGGTCGTTCTGAAGTAGTTTGTTGTTTAGAAAACCAATATATAACGCTTGCTCCATTAGAAGGATATGATAGTATTATCACAGTATCATTCACAATGAACATGTTCGATTATTTTTGTGTGCTGATATTCAGCTTGGCTTTCACGTCGATTGAATCTGAGGTGAGTTACTGTTTGTTTAACAAAAACAATTTTAACATTACAAAATTCCTCCTTTGTAAATCAGTTTTTATAACTGAATAGGATAGACGTTAAATAAATAATAAATAAATAAATAGATACTCGTTTGTTGTACTTTTACTTTTAAGGAAATTAACACATGTGTATTATAATATAAAAATAAATTGACACATAATGTATTCAGAATAATCAATCAGCGACTGTGCAAATAAGAAAATTATTTGTAATTAATTACATATAAATATCGTCGTTTTTAAACATATTTAATTTAACCCAGAGGGTTTCTTTTTTTTAAATTTATATATATATTAAACGAGGTTTACTAAAATAATATTGATCGAATATCAAAATGCTTTAATATTATGAAATCCTAATCCACTCATTTTCAAAACAACCTAGGTATAACACGCAGTCCTTTCCCCTATATATTGCCTAAACAATGTATTCTGTGTGTACAGAGCGTGTCCCCAGACGGCTACCACCAGCTACTGGGTCTCAGCTATTACAAGTTCCATGGCGAGCTAGCACCCTCCTGGGATCAAGCCAGGCAGGTGTGCATCGAAGAGGGTGCCCACCTGGCCGTACTCAACTCCGAAGAAGAGGCTCGGGTTCTCTCGGCAATGTTCGCCGCTGCCAACGTGACCGGAGGGGATTATAACAACAGTTATGCATACATCGGGTTCCATGACATGTTCACAGAGGGCGACTACGTCACAATATTTGGTAATTAATTTCGATGAGGACATTATGGTATAATTTTCATAAAGTATTATACAACAGGTTTCTTCCTTTTGGAATAGATATTTAGACAAAATATCAAAACATAAGTCTTTAAACTGGGGCAAATTCCCTTTTATGTACATTCTTATAACACACAAACACACAAACTTATAACAGCTACATGCTTTATCCGATTGTGATGATTTTTTCACAGAACCTTATATTTATGAATTTATATATTCGTGAGAAATTTGAGTGCAAGCGAAAAATTGTTTCTTATGATAATCGCAAATTTTACGATTTTTTTTCGATTTTTTCAATTTCTTCGACTTATAACACCTACATGCTTTATTCGATTGTAATGATTTTTTCACAGAACGTTAATTTTATGAATTAATATATTCGTGTAAAATTTGAGCGTAATCAAAAAATTATTTCTCATGTAAATCGCAATTTTACGCTTTTGTTAGTTTTTTTTAAATTACGCTCATCCAACAACGCGCCTGAAAAAGCGTTTGCAAAGCTTCCTAGGATTACTAACATAAGCAAAGTAAATAAAAAAGTTAATGCTTACTTCGAATTTCCAGCGACCCGTCAAAAGTTTTCGATAACATAGATTACACTTTACAAAAAAGCACTTTTACGGCATAAGAGGGCATGAGTACGGATTAATTAAGGGGGGCAGGAATGGCCTATGTCGCGCATGTAAAATTGCCTAAATTCCGGTACCATTTACTCCCTGGCATTAAGTCTTAGAGACTTATTTTTTCCCCGTCTAGATTAGCCTGTTACCTAGAAACTGTGATTGGGGATTTTTGAATTTCGAAAATCTGTGGTTACCAGATTTTTTAAAACAATTATCAAAAAAAATCCCAGAAAATTGATTTTTTTCAAAACAATTTTTGGGTTAAAATTGGATGATGATGGAATTTTTGTAAGTGTTTAGTTTGCCTGGGATCTTTTTACTTTTGCAAGTGCTTTTTGAACGCATTGTAGGAGATTGTTGTCAAGTTTCTATTGTTACTTGTTAATTGTTATTATATACCTCAAAAAACTTATATTAAAACGTTTTTTTCTATGGATTCTGGCTAACTTTTCCAACTTTTCTTTCAAAAGAAACTACATCACCATAACCTTAATGTCCATGTAAAATATGAACGTTGTAGTCCCACCTGTTTGGTCAGAATCGGCCTAAATGTCACGAAAATATCGCACTAAAAATCGGAAAAATCGTAAAAGTACGATATTCATGGGAAATATTACTTCGATTGTACCCAAAAACGTGGACGGTCTAAGTTCAGAGATTTCAAAGGTCTCCTCCAATTTTCATCAAGATTGCATATGCCGTTTGCCCTGTAGAGAGCAAACAAACAGAAAAAAAGAAAAAACATTTGAGCAAATTCTTTTGTGGGGTCAGTGAGATTGAAGTCTTAGCTTCGCTCATCCAACTAGCGAAATCTGACACAAATTTATAATAAATAAATTTGTTTTAAATTATATAACAAGCTCCCAAATAATCTAAAATAACTCTTCTAGTATAAACAGTTTTAAAAATAAGCTTAAACTACTGGTACTTATTTAAGCATATGATGCAGTTGAAGAATAAAAGTCAACTACAATTACTCTAATATTTTACATGTTACTGTGATCTTATTAATATAAATATTTTATGTAATATTCAATCAGTCATTACATATATGAATAAAATTTGGCCTCGACAGTCACAAACCAATAATAATAGTTTATGTGGTCTTCTTATCACTGTGTTTCCTAACAATGTAAAATTTAAATATATCTAGTTGGATATACATATTATACAACCTCTTTTTTTTGTTTTTATTTAAATTCTAAGTTCCATCAAATTTACATGATTTTCTAGGCAAGGGAGCGCAGAGACTGAGTATTAAAACGCAAGTCAAACGGGACTCGTGACTTATCGTGACTTATTTTGAAGTTTTTTCATAAAATCGTTAATGGTAATCTTCGACCTCCACTAATCAATTTTTTCTCCCTACATGTACCATCCCGCCTAACCAGATCGACTCAACTATTTCATTTACCTATTCCTCGCCTTGAAATCATCAAACGCTCCCTCTTCTACCGGCTACCCTTCACCTACAATTCACTTGCTACACCCACCCTAGACATTTTTGCGAACCACCGCGAGGTCATAACTAGCGTAAAACCCCTTTTTAACCAGGCTTAGTTAATTTTTCAATTTAATTTTTCAATTTAATTTTTAATTTTTAATTAATTTTTTTATTCTTTCTTTCCTTCTGTTTTTACTATTACGTATCATCCATTAGTCATGTATTCATGTATTCATGTATTTCTATTCGCACTTCCTCTGTTATCATGATTAGTTTAAGTTAGTATAAGTTAGTTAGTAATGTTTTTATGTTTACAATGCACAATGTAAAATGGCCTATGGCTGTATTTGTGTTGACTTGAATAAATAAATAAATATGACTGTAAAATGTGTGAATGGTTTTATTTATTTATTTTATTTATTTAACGTCTATCCTATTGAGTTAAAAAACTGATTTTTAAAGGATGACTTTTTTATTTGTGCGATCCCAAACGGCCGAACGGCCAAACAGATAGAGCTGACTTTGAAACAGTACTGAGAACTACTAACAAAATGAGCAAAATTAGTTGCGATTTAAAGCTACAAGAAAAATTAAATTGAAAAATAGGCTGAAAAGTGTTGGATTTAATTTAACGCCAATACTTTTGTTCTTGAAGAAATCGTTTTCATCGAATCATTTTTTTAATATGAGGCAGTAAATGCACTGCAATGACCAAGAAGTACCGAATCTCAAACGGTAAAAGTTACCCAAATATTGTGCACGGAGATCGAGTAAACCAATCTTTACTAGTATTTCCATTTGCTATGCATTTTCCATAGTACTGCATATGCATTTCAAAACATGTTCTACAACTTCTTAAAACAATCCAGAAATATTTTTTTTTACCCGTCTGGTATTTGAACCTGCGGGTATCCCAAATTCCCGGTATAAAGGCACCTACGTCAATTAGACTAGGTAAACGCCAAAGTCATTGTTAGACTAGTGAGCGAGTCGTGTGTGAGTACCCGGTAACATTGATATATTTAGTATAAATGATAGGGGTTTTACTTGTTGTTATAAGGGCGAGTCAAAAGGCCTAATGCGCCACTCTAGCCTCATAGGCTGGTAAAGGAAAGACCCATACTGGCTAGATCCAGCCAGTATAGGGGAGGAAAAGGGATGTTCCCGGGTATCAACACATGTCTTACAACGAGCTGTTGATATTGCTGGATCCAGTAGGAAATACCTTTGGTATTACAACTATACCTAGTATTTTCCACCATATTAAAAAAAGTTGTTTGTTTAGGACTAAGAAGGCCCAGTATGTTCATTGTTCATATCTAAAACTAATCACGCTTAAGGATCATTAAAAATTTATTATATTATGTAATTATTTATTGAAAATAAAACTATGAACAAAGAACTATCTCAATGCATATTAATTTGAATTTACTTCCACAAAATGAAAGCTTTATTCAGCTGCATTTATTCTTAGTCCTGGAAAAATATAGAAAAGTATATGGAAGGAAATAGCAACGAATGCCAAAGTGTGGCCTGGTTGTTTTACAGATCAGCCACTGAACTCAACCGGCTACACCCGCTGGGGGCCAGGCGAGCCCAACGACGACACTACCCCGTCTATAGAAGACTGCGGTGTAATCTTCAAAGTAGGCGGATACATAGGCGACCTTAGATGTGACGCGGCCTTGGCTTTCATCTGCGAGCGAGTTTAGTAGGGTGATGGGACATTATTGAGAGCCTACATACCAGGAAGAGAGTGGTCATCTAGGAAACTGGTGTCTATTCGCTGCTCAAATTCACATCCATAAATCCAACAATCGAACATGTGTCAGAGCTAGGCCTAGATCACAGACTGCTTAGAATGAAGGCTGGTGGGAATTTATATAAACAGCTTTTTAAAGCTATATGAATGCAATCGTTTACGAGTGGTAGTAGTAACTGCTAAATTCATTTACGAACCAATTTTAAATATTTGATTTTTCACTTGTCTTACGTGTCAAATTTCTTTGACGATAATATATAAGGAAAATTCTTCTATCATATAAGGGAAATCGATAAAAAAATATGGCCGCCATGCACCTAGATGGCCACTCTCTTCCTCGTATGTAGGCTCTCTAGGACAGCATGAAGAAAGTCATCTGTCCCGCTGTCACCTCTTTTTGTCTTTTTGCTTCCGAACAAACTTTGACCAATGCTTCACCCAAATACAGAAATATTTCATGGGGTCAATCCTTGAACATAATAGAACAAAAATGACAGCTTGGTAGACCTATGAATTGGTTATAAAATAACTAGAAGTAAGTGTATTATGTTCCATGTCTATTCTGTTAGCATGAAATTATAAAATATGCAAATACATGCTATAAATTATGCCTATCAATTAAGCATTTAACCATTCATGGTCTGTAGTGATTTTCCCTCTTTGAAAAACTGTCAACCTCATCGGGAAAAAATACGCAATAAAGAAAAGTTTATAGATAGCTTTGAGAAACTTTGTCTAAAAAAGTACCAATTAGAAACAATGGGAACAAAACTGTGTTTAATCAAAACTCTGAGTTGCTGTGCGTTAACACGGGCAGCCATGTTGGAATGACGTTACACTTTTATGTTTATCGCGGTGTTCAAGAACTTGTTCTTAAAAACTACACTCTGCTCTTCAGCATAATCTATCATCTGGCGTTATCTTCCTAGTTCTGTATCCACATTGATAAGCTGATTTTATCAATGGTATTATAAATATAAATAAACAAAAACAATATTATGGCTTTTTACTTCCTTATCTAGAACTTCCAAACACCCAAACATTGACTAAATCCACAGAATGTCATGTCATTCATGTCACCTCACTTACAAAATAATTAGTAACATTGATGCATCCAAGATGAACACATATTTTTGACAAGGCAAATATGCAAATTGAGCAAAAATAAGTTTCTACTATTCCTATTTTGATTAATTATTACGTTTTTAATTTTATTGCGTTGATATGACTTTAACGATTGTCATTTCAACTATTTTTATGATACTATGTAGATATACGTAAAACACTAGTAAAGCACAGACTGTATCGGGTCAATAATGATTTAGACAAGTATACGGTAGTTTTAGTAGAGATTTGTGGGCGCCGCCATCTCGGCTGTGACGTCACGGGCGGCCATGGAAGTGCTGTAAAATGCAGTTTTCTGGCCAGCGCCAATGTTAAAACGTGATCTTTAAAGGACTCATATTTAATTAATCGTGGGAAATGAATGAAGATAATAACGTCATATTAATACGTAAGTAATTTAATATTCTTTACACAAGCACAATATTGTAAAATACGATGTAAAATACGACTATGTGGCAGTAGCAACAAGCGGAATTATATGGCTAGAGCTAGGCCTAGCCTATAGGCCTGCTTGTGAAGTGCATGTGAATGTAGCCTAGCCCTAAGCCTAGGTAGGCTTAACAAATGAATAATTGTGTAGGCCTATGCTACCTAGGCCCTAAGGATGTAAGAGACTAGGCTAGGCTACATTCACATGCACTTCACAAGCAGGCCTAGGCTAGGCCTAGCTCTAGCCATATAATTCCTCATATTGCTACTGCCACATAGTCGTATTTTGCATCGTATTTAACAATATTGTGCTTGTGTAAAGAATATTAAATTACTTACGTAATAATATAACGTTATTATCTTCATCCATTTCACACGAATAATTAAATGAGTCCTTTAAAAATCACGTTTTAACATTGGCGCTGGCCGGAAAACTGCTTTTTTACAGCACTTCCATGGCCGCCCGTGACGTCACAGCCAAGATGGTGGCTGTCATGGTGCCAACTAAAACAACCGTATACTCTCCAGGTCTCAAGAGATTAGTGCACCCTCAGACAGAGTACTTACTAAATCAATTTCTTTTATGACATTTTTTTAAACCATTGAAACACTTTCACTTAACCACTTTGTAAATTGCTACAAATAAATTTTATGTTAACAAAGATATTGGTCCCAACCACATCCTTGAAAACATTTGTATTTTAAAACATATTATGTCTTGAGTGTTCAGTAATATAATGCAGGCTGTAGGTTGGAGAACCAATTAAAATGCCACCACCGACACAGCCGATAATCATAGCTTAATTGTTTCAAGATTTATTTCTTATTCCTTTGTTGACATCAAACAGTAAAAATTGCTGTAGGGCATGCAATTTCAGAAATAACCAAAGCTACAAATTAGTCACTTGAAAGAGCTCTGCAAGGTGTATGGGAATACGAATATGCCATAATTAATAGCTAATGCAGGGGATTTGAGTATTGGAGAAGGTAAGGAGGTCGAGTTGTTGTTTTCCTGCCGTTATCCATTAACGATCGGAATTTATCATTGTAATTCACCTATCTAATGACACGACACGTTGGCCAGTGTAGGGTTTAGGACATGTTTATACCCTCTTATTAGTGCAGTTGGCCAACAATAAAATAATTAATGTTACATTCTCATTAAGATGTAAAATGCATAATCCCCACAATCGAAATAATTACTTTGTATGAAAAAGAAGATAAGGATGAAGTAAAGGAATCACCGTTATGGTCATGACGTAAAACTTTGTACCTTTTATTTCAAAAGTTACTTAAAGGGGCTAAAAACCCCAAAAATTATTTTTTACCACTTGATCTATAGCACAATACTACACTTAAATGACCGTTTAAAAAATTATACCTTGTAACTGTGATTTAACACGAATATTTAAATTTTTTTGATCTAGAAATTTGCGAAAATTGGTGTTTTGGGAAATTTCTTAAATCGGCTTAAACCTGATTCTTTTTTGGTCCACATAGATACTAGAGCATAGTACCAATTTAAAATGCCCCTTTATAACATCGTGTCTTGAAACTGTGCCCAAATATACCCTCAAAGACGCAAAAATATGCATTCCAAAATCACACCCCATCTTGGTAATCAGCATATTTTGACCGAACTACTTGCTCAAATAACAAAACAAAATATAGAGAATTTACAGAAAAGGCTGTAGAGTACGTCAATAATGGCCAATATTTTTTTGGATCACAATCCTCCAAGGTCACGGGGCATAAAGATCGTCCCCATGTTATTTCTTATGGGAGATGATTGCCGATGGGACCTAGCTCGAAAAGTGTTATGTTTGACAATTTTTTGGGAGGTCATGATGGCCCCAATAATTTTTCTGTTGATTGCTAAATTCATTACAAGTTAGCCTGAATGAAATATATTTTTTGAGTTTAGCGGTTAAATACCCCTTTAAGAAGAATTGGTAAATGATATTTAACTATTAATTGAACATAACACTTTTCTTGTCTGCCTGTCGATGAAAAGTAAAAACTTTTCGAAATATTGCAACAAAATAAAAAAATATTTTTTCCCTCCTTAGAACAGTGTTAAGTTCAATTATTTGTTAAATATTTGTGCTTATTGTTTACTAACTGGTGTTATATTGTATACATGGAAGAAAAAAATTAATTTAAAACGGAGTTGAATAGTATTGAATAGTATTGGTAAATGTATATTTAAATCTAGATATGTGGGATAGATAAATCTAATGATGAGTCGTTATGTTTAATAAATTAATATGATATATATTATTACTAGGAAGCTTCGCAAACGCTTTTTCAGGCGCGTTGTTGGATGAGCGTAATTGTTTAAAAACGAAAAAAACGTAAAATTACGATTTTTTATAAGAAGTAATTATTCGATTACGCACAAATTTCACACGAATGTATTTCTTTATTAAATTAAGGTTCTGTGAAAAAATCATTACAATCGGATAAACTAAATCATGTAGGTGTTATAAGTCGAAGAAATGTAAAAAATCGGAAAAAAAATCGTAAAATTGCGATTGCCATAAAAAATTATTTTTCGATTGCGCTCAAATTTCACACGAATATATTAATTCATAAAATCAAGGTTCTGTGAAAAAATCGGTACAATCGGATAAAGCATGTAGGTGTTATAAGTCAAAGAATTTTATTAAAAATCGTAAAAAATCGTAAAATTGCGATTTTCATGAGAAATCATTTTTCGATTACATTCAAAAACGTGGCAGTTCTAAGTTCAGAGATTTCGAAGGCCTCCACAAAATTTCATCGCAATTGGAGTATCGGTTTAGCCGGAATCGTGTTAAAAGACAGACAAAAATACAAAAAGAAAGAAAGAAAAAAAACATTTCGGATTTTTTTTCCAGTGTAGTGAAATGGAATCATCGCTTTGCTCGCTACGCTCATCCAATTAATTGATTTGCAGATTTACAGACAATAGTGGATTCATTTTTCAAAGTTTGACATTAAAATATGGCTTGTCTGGTCAATCCATTTTATATTTGCAATGATAAAAGTGTCACAAAACGAGGTCGTTCTAAAGTGGTTTGTTGTTTAGAAACTAAACTTCTATATAAAGATTGCTTGATAAGTACTATATGATAGTGTTATACGTTCATTCACAATGAAGATGTTTGATTATTTTTGTGTGCTGATATTCAGCTTGGCTTTCACGTTGATTGCATCAGAGGTGAGTAAATATGAAACAAAAACAATTTAAACGTTACTCAATCTTATTCTTGTTCGTTGTAGTTTGTACTTTGAATGCAATTTACAATTATTTTGTGTTGTAATATGGATAAAAAAAATTACCCACAATATCATAGATAATCAATTAGCGAGTGTGCAAATACGCAAGTTAATTACCTGGTAATACAATTTAGATCGCATTTTTGAAACCGATTTTTTTATTAAGAAAGTGGTTTTCTTGAAAAAAGATAGTAATTAAATTCATCTGGTTTACTAAAATATTCTTTTCAAAACGACCCAGGAAAACACACATTTTCCCGAAATGCTACATAAACACAAAGAATGTATTCTGTGTGTACAGGGTGTGACCCCAGACGGCTACCACCAGCTACTGGGACTCAACTACTACAAGGTCCATGGCGAGCTAGCACCCTCCTGGGATCAAGCCAGGAAGGTGTGCATCGAAGAGGGTGCCCACCTGGCAGTACTCAACTCTGAAGAAGAGTCTCGAGTTCTCCAGGGAATGTTGGCTTCTGCCAACGTGAGCGAAGGGGCTATTATCTCTAATGTCGCATATATCGGATTCCACGACATGTTCACAGAGGACGACTACGTCACAATCTTTGGTAAAAAATCACAATAACGTTTATATAAGGTCCGTTCGTTGTTAGATCCGAAATGCTTACTTGCAGCGCTGCCGTTAAACAAAGGCTGTAGGTGCAGGTACAATTATGTGGCTTTTGAAAACGCATAAGTATCAAATAAAATTTATATAATTTGATACTTTACAAAAAACGAATAACAATAAACAACCAAAGTATGCGATAATAAATAACTTACACCTTGTTCTGCCATCTGTGTAGTAACTACGTTAAAACGAACATGCACAATAGAAAAGAATTCTTAAATTATGACTATGATTTCATAGTTTCTAGCAGATATTGAGTAAAAATGTCAATGCATTGTTCATATTTAGCTATTAGAGAGTGAATATAGTCTAAACTCTAAAGACATCACTTTCCTGTACGGCAGTCCAAACAGCACGTTAACTGTGTGATTAGGTCACACATCCATAGTAAGTATTTTGTTATGCCAAATTCTGCATGAGCATGATATGTTTATGGACCTTCTTTATTATAAGGTGTACGAGAAAATAGCATTCTATGATACATGTGCTATATCAAATCAGACATAACTAAAATAACTTTATTTCTGAAACCATGGTTTGTTCCATGTCAATTTTTATTAATTTTGCGTAATATCAAGAGACTCATTTTAGTTCCGTTCTTAGATCCAGTCGCTATGCTTTATCTCCCAAATAGTGACAGGAGAATCTTTGATATGGGTCCCAGTGCTTCAAGAATATTATTTGAATTTGTTTTAGTTTCTCGTGGGAAACATGTCCAGGGATCAAAACATGCCACTCTTTAGGGCCCAGATCCACAAAGAGGAGTTAAAACCCAAAAACGGAGTTTATTTTAGGAGTAAGCTGTTCTTATACCCAATTAAAGAGTAAAAAACTAACTCCTGATAAATAACTGAGGGTTGAATTTTAGAGTTAAATAATTCCGAAAATGCATAACCCGGAATTAACTCCCGTTTTTAAGAATGACTTACTTGCAAAACTGACTGATGACTTTGCAAAACCTCGGTAAAAACCTTTAGGATGGCGTCTCGATGGAAATCGAACTGGGAATTCGAGTCTCGCGATTAACGCTTGAGTCAACACTGTGATCGAGCATGTTATATTATTGATAGCTATTTCAAAGCCGCGCTTACCATGATGCCAGAGATAATTAATCTTAAGATTAATCTTAATCTTAAGAATTATTCTTAAACAATCTCAAAGATCTGCAGGATACAGAATACGAGACGGTTGAGATATAGAATCGCATAACAAAATGCGACTTCTGCAACCTCTTAATCAGCTCACGGTTGTCTATGTCTAACTTGTCTTCCAGATGAGCCTCTGACCTCTACCGGGTTCACACGCTGGCTCAACAGGCGAACCCTCGGAACCAGTTTACCGGCATGGGCGAAGACTGCGGTATGATGTTCGGTGTTGATGGGGGACTTGGAGACATAATGTGTAACGTTACCTTGGCCTTTATCTGCGAGCGAGTATAAGAAGACGCTCCACACTCAGAAGGGACAGCATACTTGGAAGATTGTCCGCTGTCCGCTGCCACCATTCTTTGTTTTGGAACACATTCCAGTCTGAGCTCTTCAGCACATTTTATTACTACACTGTCATTGTTTTCATATAGCCTGCTGCTCGGTCTCCTAGATCCATTTTTTAAATCTGATTTCACTTTCCATATACGCATAGCGGTACCACTTTAAGTAATATTACCCAAAAATAAAATCTTACAAATAAAATATAATTGTATGTTACTTCCTTACCTCTAGCTTCCATATACCACAACATTTGTTTCATCCACAAAAATCCATGTCACCTTTCCTATAACTAGGGATAGAAGTTTGTGTTTTATTTATTTTAGGTGCTAAGATCAAGTCACATTAATGAACACAATACCAAATAAAAATTGTTCAAAAGTTATTTTGTACCATTCCCATTGAGAAATAGTTTAGTTTGTATTGCTTCCTTTTCATTTGCCAAAAATTGAATTGAATTTATAGTAAAATTAATTGTGGTCATCTCAGCAATTAGTTCTATATACGGTTTTAGTAATACGTAAAACAGTATGTAAAATACTGTCCATATCAGGTTTATGATGACGATGGTTTTTTATGCTTTAACGTAACTAATTATTGTATTTTATTTATTTATTAAACGTCTATCCTATTCAGTTAAAAACTGATTTACAAAGGAGGACTACATAAAAATTACTAAATCTATAAGAGACAATGAGTGGTGATAGATGACGATGAAGGACGGTTACTAAAAAACATATCTTATGCGGGATTCGAACCCACGTCCTCTTAAAGCCATACGCTTCGGACCAGCGTCCAGGTTTTATCAAGTTTATAATAATTAGTGCAATCAAGAAAACTGTCAAGGACGCATACATCACTCTTGGATAGAGAACTTACTCAATTAAAATCATTTATGACCCATTTAAAAATACATGAAACAATAATGCACTTTTTCAATACCAATAATATAATTAATTTTCTAAAATCAAGGTGTTATACCTTAACTCATATCCTTGAAAATTGGTATTCTTGACATATCTAGTGATGATTAAGTTACTATAATCACGCTCTAGCTTGGCGAAACAATAAAAAATTCGTCACTGCCACAGCCGTAATCATAGCTAAACTTTTTTAAGAATTTCTTCGGATTCTTTGTTGCACCCAAGTGGACATAACTATCTAGCAACGCTATGCACCTTTTTGAAATATCTCGAGGAAGGATGTACCTCGAATTTTGGTATCAGTTGTTTTTTTGCAAGCCATTTTGTTTTTTGATTTGCCGACATTGAACAAGCTAAGGGTCGTACTTTCTGAAAATGTACAATTGCTCGTGACACAGTTAAACCGATTTCTATTTCTTTTACCAATTTGTAGGTAATTGTATCTTCTAACTATTGCTTACAACCAGATCAAAAGTCATATGATTTCATTGTGTAAAAAATGGCAGACATGTAAAATAGGTAAATAATTTTAACTAATGTGATAGCATAATTCACAATTATTCCTGCGCCGTTGCGGTCAAAATATGCTTATTACCAAGAAAGGGTGTCCCCCTTTACTTCGTAATTTAATAACTTCTTCGCACTCTATGTCTAGTTTTTTTTTTAAATTTCTTTTGTCCAAGCCACACGGTTGGAATCATCAAATTATGTTTTTATTGATTGATATGCAAGATAGATTCTCAGATATACAGACAGTAGTGAATTCATCATAAGACAATTGACGAATTATGACTGCTTGCTTAGTGTAATCCATCTTACCTTGACAGAGATAATAAGGACAGAATACATAGAAATTAATAGTCCTAATACGATCATTCTTATGTCGGTCGCTTCTTTATGTGTGCTGATTTTCATCTTGGCTTTTACGTCTATTGCATCAGCGGTGAGCTACTAATTACAAATATAAGTAAAATAAAATAATTGTCGTTTTAAAATCTAAACGTTGACAAATATTGGAAATGGAAATGTAAAGGAAATATAAATCCCATTGAAAAGTTGTTATAAAAAATGGATTCGAGAATTGCGATCATTAATAGAAGTAACTAATATAAACACAAAATAGTTCTATAGATGGATTCAATATTATAATATTTATCTAGTGGCGTAGGTATGCACTTCGACGGTCCATGGTCTTGAAAGTTCTTGTTTAAAAATTTTCCTGAGGACCGTGTTAAGGATGTATTTTTATTGTTTTCTAAATATTTCTGGGTTATAGTTCCAAACATACTAATTAGTGTACATGAACTTGGTCTAACGATTGGTTTTAGTTGATAATCAAGTTACACATGATGTTCGATATATTTAGGATATTATCATCTCGAAACCGATACCCGGAAACCCTGACGTAATAGTTTTCCATCAACAAAAATGCTAACTTATTCATATCATGACTATCAGACCCATAAAATTACTTTCAACTATCAATGCGAGGTATAGCTTATTTTGTTAATAATTTTTTGCGGGACTTTTGATATTATGTGTAGCTTTCAATAACCATAATTTTTATTTGCAAACCAAACGTGGTATTGACGCTAAAATGAAGTGTCATCATTTACGCTTAATCAATGCTATTTGGCATATGTTCGTATTAAACCACTATTTTTTAGATGTCTACCAAAAAGCAGTAAGATAAACATTTTTGACAGTTTGGTAAATTTTTGGTAATATTTGGGAGTTCAATGTTATATAATTCTATCCGCACATGTTAAATGCATTCTTTGTGGATTAATGCTAATAATAATGGTGAAATTAATGCCACTGAAATAATATGCTGTAGTTTCACGAGGCCCTACTGGGTACTTACAACTATATTCAATAATAAAACATGGATTAACCTTTTAAATACAAGTTTGGATTTTTTATGGTAAATTGGTGAAAATTCAGTTTTACGAGTGTAAATAACTGCTTGCCAGACAAGAACGGCCTTGATATCAATAAATTGTCAAGTGCCGAATATAAGATAAGATAATGTGAGAAATACCTTAGCGGCCGAGTGGGCTCTCATGCGCAGACCTTCTAGACCGTTGCAACAGACTTTACTAATAACCATCAGAAGACTCGAACTCTTTTAATATCGACTACTTCTTGAACGTACCAACTTACACAACATAATCCTATTGTCCGAAAAATTGGAATGCAGTGGCGTAGGGACCGTTGGAGGAGGGCAGGAGGTGGGGGGGGGGAGGGCAAAACTAACTTGAGTTATATTATAGTATATTATTATTATGATTATTATTGTATTATGTAGTAATATTTATTCCAGAATTTCCGTAGTAAATATGCACATACACTTATAACGAATATTTTGGCCTTTAGACTTCGTCATTACATAAACAATTAGGTTGAAATTTACTAAAATAGGCAACTTCAAGTTCATTTTTTTTTTATAGTTTTTAGATCGCAGATAGTTGCTGTAAAAATTGTTAACAGAGTCCGAGTGCAGTAAAACCATGACAAAATGACTGTGGTATGGTAAAAAGGCGGCACGGCATTTCACGGCCAGGCAAATAACAAACAAAAAATATATTTTCAAAATCTAAGCCATTGTCGTTAAAATATTTTTATCTAAACATTGGAAGCCTATTTTTCAATTTATTATTTCTGGTAGGTTTAAATCGCAATGAATCTAGCTGATTTTGTTAGCAGTTCTCAGTAACTTCGTACCGAATGTCTGTTTAAAATTTCAGCGCAATCTGTTCAGCGCTTCGGATGATTTTCAACATACACACACACACTCGCACGCAGACTTACAAAATAAGCGCCGTTTAAGTCGAATGGAGACCACTCCGTTCGCTGCGCTAACTCGTTTAGTTATGCGATCCCAGGGGGTTTATACAAAAAATAGATGCATTGACGCCGGATTCTTAAATATTTAGAAACAAAAATTGATTTCACTTATTATTTTCCATTATAAAAGTAACCACACTTATTTCCTGGAATGCCACAGACACGCAATTTATTCCTTGCTTGTACAGAGCGAGTCCCCAGACGGCTACCACCAGCTACTGGGTCTCAGCTATTACAAGTTCCATGGCGAGCTAGCACCCTCCTGGGATCAAGCCAGGAAGGTGTGCATCGAAGAGGGTGGCCACCTGGCAGTACTCAACTCCGAAGAAGAGGCTCGGGTTCTCTCGGCAATGTTTGCTGCTACCAACGTGAGCGCAGAACCATACAAGTATGTCGCTTACATCGGATTTCACGACATATTCACAGAGGGCGACTACATAACAATATTTGGTAAAACAAAACTACAAAAACGTTTTTATATGACCCGTACGTTATTGTTCCGAAATGCTTACTTGCAGCGCAGCCGTGGGAACCTATGATGAATGTACAGGTACACATGTGACTTTTTTTTAATCAATTAGCGGTCAAATTGGTTATTATTAAAACAAATTAGTTTTAGATCAAATCTAAATATGACTGTTTATGCATCTGGGTACCTAACTAAGGGTGTGTCTGAATTATGGTCCAAGTCCAGGTCTAGATCCCAAGTCCAATTCAATGTTAATGTCCTATACTAGCCTACAGTAGCGCTACCTGACGGGAAAAGTCAACACTACCTAAAGTAGGGTTAGGTGTGCATTCAAGAGTCCTTTGTGAAGTATTTGATAATAAAAACTATTTGTACATCTAGTAAAAACAATTAAATATGTGATAAAAACAAATGCAACTGCAATGTTTACCTCCAATTAAAAATGCATTCATTTGTTGTTTCGCTCATTGTCGCCGTCGCCATTTTGAACCGGACCTAAAACGAGTGTACACTTTCGAATCCTCGGTCCATTTGCCGACTTGGACCAAGAATGGACCTAGAATTAGACTTTCTAGACAGGACTTCATTTGTCATTGACAGATAATTAGTACCTTCTACGTTGCAAGACGTGGATTTGAATTTGGACCTAGAGCTTGACCTGGACCAAGACTTGAAATATTTTTCAGACACACCCTTTCTGTAAATGACAATTCAAACAAAGAATAACAATAACAAAAAAATATGAGATAATAAACTACTCACACTTAGTTCTGCTATCTGTGTAGTGACTTCGTAAAATCGAACGTGCCCAATAGAAAAAAATCCTTAAATTATTTAATGTCAGATTTTTTTCAGAGTTTCTAGCAGTTATTGAGTAAAAATGTTAATTCAGTGCTAAATGCTATGGGAGAGTGAATATTGTATCCATACATCACTTTCCCTTACGCCCTTCCAAACAGCACGTTAATTGTGCACACATTTGAAGCATATATTATGTTATGCCAAATTCTGCATGAGCATGATATATTTCTGGACCTTCTTTATTACAGGGTACGTGAAAATAGCATTGTATGTTACATGTGCTAATCAGAACAGACTCATCTTCAATAACTATATTCTTTCTGCATCCATGGTTATTTCCAAACCAATTTTCATGAATTTTGCATGTATCAAGATACCCATTTTAGTTCCGTTCAAATATACAGTCGCTATGCATTCTCTTCAAAATAGTGAACAGCTACTCGTTTGTATAGGGCCCTATGCTACAAGCATTCGAATATGTTTAAGGTTCTCGTGGGAAACCTGTCCTGGGCTCATACATTCCCTCTTTAGGGGATTGATCTACAAAGAGGAGTAGAAAAACCAATAAACGAAGTTTGCTCTCTAATAAAAAGCAGAGCATTAAATTTAAGAATAAATTTTTTTTCGAAAATACTAACTCAATTTTGTATTTACCGAATTGGGAGTGAAGTACGACTTACTTGTATTCGCATTAACCGCTGCGGAAAACCTCGGAAAAGTTCAGGATCGCTGGTATCGATGAGATTTGAACTGGGAATTCGAAACTTGAGCTAATACTGTCGATTGAGCATATTGTGTTGTTGAAAACTAATTCTGAGCCGCACAAAACATGATCCCAGATTCCCAGAGATTAATTCTAAAACAATTAAGATCTGCGAGATACAGAATACAATATGGTTGAGATAAAGAAACGAATAACAAAATGCGACTTCTGCAACCTCTTAATCAGCTGACGGTTTTCATCCAGGTGAGCCTCTGAGCTCTACCGGGTTCACACTCTGGCGCACAGGCGAGCCCACGGACGACAATACCCTCCCGGATGAAGACTGTGGTATTATCTACGATTATGATGGGGGACTTGGAGACCTAATGTGTGACTTATCCTTGGCCTTTATCTGCGAGCGAGTATAAGAAGACGCTCCCCACTCTGACGGGTCAGCATGCTTGGAAGATAGTCCTCTGTTCCGCTGCCACCACTTTGTTTTGTAACACATTCCAGTCTGAGCTCTTCAGCACATTTTATTAGATGAGCGTAGCGAGCGAAGCGAAAACTTCAATTTCACAGACCTCTAAAAAAAATGTAGCTCCAATGCTTGTTTTGTTTTTGTTTTTTTTGTTTTTCTGTCTGTTTGTTCGCACGATTCCGGGCAAACGGCATATGCGATCTTAATGATATTTGACAGGACCATCGAAATCTCAATCAATCGAAATAGACCTGCCAAGTTTTTGGGTACAATCGAAGAAATATTTCTCATGAATATCGTACTTTTACGATTTTTTTCGATTTTTAGTGCGATATTTTCGTGACATTTGGGCCGATTCTGACCAAACAGGTGGGGCTACAACGTTCATATTTCACATGTACATTAAGGTAATGGTGATGTATTGTCTTTTGAAAGAAAAAGTTGAAAAAGTATGCCTGAATTCACAGAATAACGGTTTTAATATGAGTTTTTTTAAGGTTGATAATAACAATGAACAAGTAACAATAGAAACTTGACAACAATCACCTACAATGCATTCAAAAAGCACTTGGAAAGAAAATGTGGTCCCACGCAAAACTAAAAACTTACAAAAACGCTCATCCATCAACGCGGCGGGACTTAAGCGTTTTCCTAGTTACTATAATGTCATTGTTTTCATGTAACCTACCTGCTGCTTGGACTCCTTGATCCATTTTTATCTGATTTTACTTTCCATATAAACATTGCGATAACACGCTTTATAATGTTAATAAAAAAAAAATTATAAATAAAATCTAATTGTATGTTACTTCCTTATCTCGAACTTCCATTTTCGCAATCCGCAAAAACAAAAACATCGATGTTAAATAATTTACATTACGTTGCGTTTACGCATTATCGCTGCTAAAAGAAAGTCACATTTATTTTATAAATACTCTACCGAATTATAATGAAACTAAAGTAAGTTTGTTCAAATTCCTATCAAAAATTAGTTAAGTTTTTTTTATTCCTTACTTTACACGTGCCAAAAATTTTATTTACAACCACAAACTTTGAGATAGTCGTCTAAATAATTAGCTTAATACGACTCAGTAATAAGTTAAACATTACAAGTCACTGTCCATATCGAGATTATGATAATGATTATTATTGTTGTTGCTTTAACGACACTAATAATACACTAGGCTATTCGAGACGATGAGTGGTCATAGATGACGATGAATGGCGATTGCGAAAAAACATGGCTTATGCGGGATTCACACACATCATTATAGAGCCATTTGCTTTGTAAGGGCTTAGGTTCTATCAAGTTTATAATAATTAGCAATAATACTGTAAGGACGCATTCAGCACTTTCGGATAGAGTACTTACTCATTCTAAATCATTTATGACTCGTTTAAAAATGCATTTAAACAATTTCACTTTATAACTGCCCTTAGCTAATAATACATTGTGTACAATCTAAGTGATTGTGCGGTTGCGCCTAACCTCTAGTGAGTGATTTAAGTACCATAATCCACGCTTAAGCTTTGGGAAACAATTAAAAATGCCGCCACCACCACAGCCAATAATCATAGCATAACATTTTCAAGTTTTTCTCCGATTTCTTTGTTGCCACAAAGTAGTACAAATAGATCAAGAATATTTCATCCCAGAAATCTCTGTAGCTGCAAGTAAGTCACCTGAAGAGCTCTGCCATGTTCATGGGGATAATACTATGCCATAAATAATAGTCAATCGGGATTGGAGTATTGGAGAAGGTAAAGTGGGGGGGGAATTTTTGTCAGGCAGCAGTTATTTATTAAAGCTGGGATTTTATAATTGTTAATTGTAATTCACCTGTTCCATGACATTACAGGTTGGCCAGTGTAGGGTTTAGAATATGTCCATACTTTCATAAAACTGCAGTTAGCCAACATTAAAATAATTATTGTAACATGTACATTAAAATGGGTTATTCATAATCACCACAACCGAAATAATTATTTTGTATAAAAAAGAAGTAATGCTTATAATGTTAAACTTTATATTGTTCACTTTACTGGTGTTATATTGTACATGTTCAGGAATAAAATAAATTGAAAATGAATTAAATTGCATTGAATAAGTAGTATTGGTAAATTGGCATTTAAAATTATTTCTGCGGGATAGATTAATTTTATGATGAGTCATTATGTTTAATAAATCAATATGATATATATTAATATTAATTGATTCTCAGATATACAGACAATAGTGGATTTATTATTCAAAGTTTGACAATGAATTATGGCTTTTCAGAACGATAAATCTTATTATGGCAGAGATAAAAGTGTCACAAAACGAGGTCCTTCTGAAGTGGTTTGTTGTTTAGAAGCCACTATATAATTATTTAACTCTTGCTTTATAAGTAGGAAATGATATTATTACACGTTCAGTCACAATGAAGATGTTTGTTAACATTTGTGTGCTGATATTCATCTTGGCTTTCACGTCGATTGCATCAGAGGCGAGTTAATTTATAACAAAAACAATTTAAACGTTACCAAATCTTATACTCGTTTATTTCACTTGGTTCTTTTAAATAAATTTGTATGTGTAGTATAATATATAAATAAAAATTTACACACAATATGTACAGAATAATCATCAGCGAGTGTGCAAATACACACTATAATTACTAAGCAAAATCAATGTATATTGCCTTTTTGATACTTATTTATTTTAACTCAGTGGTTTTGAAAAAAAGAAAAATGTTATTTAAATAGGCCGCTTTTTGAACGCTTTTCAAAGTCACGTTGATAGATGAGCTTTTATAATATTTCGTCGAAACCAATAGTGGGGTTATACAGATTACAAAAGCTAGAGAGAATGCATTGGTTCTGGTTAACCTAAAAAATCTTATTTTGCTTCACTTTTACCTTCTAATGTACGAGAATAAAAGTTACCAAACATTTTCCTGAAATGCCACAGACACGCAATGTATTCCTTGCTTGTACAGGACGTGTCCCCAGACGGCTACCACCAGCTTCTGGGTCTCAACTATTACAAGTTCCATGGCGAGCGAGCACCCTCCTGGGATCAAGCCAGGAAGGTGTGCATCGAAGAGGGTGCCAACCTGGCAATACTCAACTCCGAAGAAGAGTCTCGAGTTCTCTCGGAAATGTTCGTCGCTGCCAACGTGAGCGGTGAGGACAACATGTACGCATACATCGGGTTCCATGACATGTTCACAGAGGGCGACTACGTCACAGTCTTTGGTAATTAATTACGATAACGACATTATGGTAGAATTTTCATAAAGTATCACAGTATAGATTTCCATCCATTGCTTTTTATACTGATGTCTTCAATTTAACTGAAACGGCACAATATCTGTTTTTTGTCAGTGAGTGAGTGAGTGAGTGAGTGAGTGAGTGAGTGAGTGAGTGAGTGAGTGAGTGAGTGAGTGAGTGACTTCTATTGAGAACGGCCAAACGGCTGAACAGATTGCGTTGAAATTTCAAGTAGACATCCGGTACAAGTATTTAGCGAGCAGTTAACATTTTGAGTAAAATCCGTTACGATTTAAACACACAATCAATAATAAATTGAAAATAAGCTGAGAGTGCCACATTTAATTTAACGACATGTGTTTATGTTTTTGAACAGATCATTTTTATCAAATCATGTTTGCATGCAGTGACCAAGGTGTATAGATTGTTGAACGCTCAAGGTTACTCAAAATTCCGCTCGGAGATTGAGTGAAGTCAGTGAACCTTGCAATAATTATACGTATACCGTACTGGCTATGTTGTCCATAGTAGGCCCTTTGTATGCATTTTAAAACGTGTTATATAATTTTACAGAAATAATAAAAGAATCCAGAAATTACAAAATCTATTCTGACCGTTCTTTGAACCCAAAGGGTCTCCAACATTCCGAATATAAAAGCGCCTCAGCCAACAAGACTAAGAAAATGTCAAGTCATTGTTAGACGAATAAGCGAGTCATTTGTGAGTACCCGGGAACACTTGCATTTAAGTTGATTGATAGAAAAGGTATATAATGATAGGGTTTTGAATTTGTTTGGAATAAGTGCACGTCAATCTGTAAGGCCATAATGAGCCACTCTAGCCTATGATAGGCTAGGGAAGAAAGACCCGTACTGGATCCAGCCTCAAGTAGGGGGAGGAATTAGAATGTAACCTGATACTCAACACATGACTCGCTCACTCATCTAACATCTACTTTGGCGTTTTCCTAGTAAGAAGTAAATGCAGGTCAAGCTGTCAGATATTAGTGAAAAGGTAGTTGCTGCTTTAACTAAAGGGTTTCTAAAAAACCAACTTCAAGGTAAAAAAAAACTTATTTCATTGAGTTTATATCCAAAATACAAAATCACAATTTAAGCACTTTTACACTGACAACTTCCCTTTTAACTACATCGTTGACAATAACCGTAAAAAAATTAAGTTTATATAACATGATTTCATATTGATGAAAATCTTAATTGGCACATGCATTGTGAAATGTTGGCGAAAAACTTAGCTCTGCATGCGTTTCATTAAAAACCATTTATTTAATCGCAAACATAAAAAGCCGCTAAAATAACTATGGAATCTTGGAATCGGATATGAGGTATGGTATTGATATAATATGAAAACTTCACAAAATCTGACACAATACTCTAGTTACAAAAAAGAGCTTTAAGAAATAATCTTCTTATCATATCGCTGTGTTAGTTAATAATGTAGTGTCAGAGGTTTTCCTCAGACGTTATTGCAAATGCAAATGTCCTCTTAATAGTCCGTGGAACAAGCGTAAAAACATTTCAAATCCGGAAACCAGCACCAAAATTTAGGAGCAGGTAAAAGACATATTTTAGAATGTTATTTTCACGGGGGACACGCATGGTAGCAAATAAGTCACCTGTCATGGCGTCCACAAGATGGCCGCGAAAATAATTCTTAAAATTGCTGTAACTCAAGAAGTAATCATCAGATTTGGGATGAACTCGGTTTTGTGATATTGGGGTTTTAATGCTCTACAAAAGTCACAAAAAAATTTTACCGTAAATACAATAGTTTTAATTATATTTATATTTATTACAATGTATTGCAATTATAGCACTTTTGGTATATATATAATTATTTTTTACGTAGATTCGCTAGATGTTCATAAAATGTTCAGACTATACTAAATAACGCCAATAAATCCAAAATTTTAAGTCCCGAAAAAAAATTCTTGTAACTTTTTGATTAATTAAAATTAATTAATTTTAAATTAGACTTTAAATTTAAATCCCAATTAAAAGTTTCTTATTCAAGTACCAAAGTCACGTAGTGTATCACACAAGAACAATATGACCAAATGAACCAAAAAAATATTAGTTCCAAAATTAATTCCATCACTTTCCCATTAATTCAAATTTAAATTTAATTAATTAAATATAATGACAATAATCTCAATTAATTTGTAAAATTAACACAATGTGGTCGACTTTGGAATCATTTTAAGCTAGTTTTGAGTCAAATAAAAGTAATGAAAAAATTAATTAATTTTATTAATTAAACACTGAATTAATTACTTTTAGTTAAATTATCCCACTTTTGACATATGTATTGTTTTGTATACCTAAAACTCGATCGATCGTCATAAAAATATACTACTTTATTAACATAATGCCAATGAATCTGATTGTCATGTCTTTAAACAAAATTTCCCATAACTTAAACCGATTAATTAAGAAATTAAGTGAAGAATTACTTATATCTCAAAAATTGTTGTCGTCACTCAATTAACACATACAAAATGCCAACAGAAGTTTCAAATATAAACAATGCGAGTATTATTTTAAAAATTTATAGTCTCAAAATTAAGTTCATGCTACTTTCCTGTTACTTGAATTAATGAATGAATTAAATAAATTGATATAATCACCATGTGTTGTGTAAAATTAACACAGCCACACGGGGAACCATTTGCATGGTTATTTTACAGGAAAATAATTTTGATGGAAATTCAATTAACAGAAAAGTAGCATGAACTTAATTTTGGGACAATTTATTTTTAAATTATACTTTCATTGTTTATATTTGATACTTCTGTTGGCATTTTTTATGTGTTAATTGAGTGACAATAACTTTTATTGAGATATAAGTAATTCTTCATTTAATTTCTTTATTAATCGGTAAGTTATAGGAATTTTGTTTCGGGACATGACAATTCGGATTCATTGGCATTCCGCATTATGTCAGTAAGTGGTATATTTTTATGATGATTAACAAGTTTTAGGTATACATAACAATAAATATGTCAAAAATGGGATAATTTAACTAAAATGTAAATTAAATTCAGTGATTAATTTAAATTAAATTAGTTAATTTTTTCATTACCATTTATTCGACTTAAAACTAGCTTTAAAATGATTCCAAAGTCGACCACATTGTGGTAATTTTACAAAATAAATTGAGATGATTGTCATTATTTTTAATTATTTGAATTAATTGAATAAATAGGAAAATGATTGGAATTAATTTTGGAATAATATTTTTTTGGTTCATTGTGGTCATATTGTTCTTGTGTGATACACTACGTCACTTGGTACGTGATTAGAAACTTTTAATTGGGATTTAATTAATGCTTAATTTAATTAATTAATTAATCAAAAGTTACAAGAATTTCGTTTCGGGACTTAAAATTTTGGATTTATGGCGTTATTTAGTAAAGTCTGAAATTTTATGACAATCTAGCGAATTCTAACGTATAAATAATTTATTATATACCAAAAAGTGCTATAATTGCAAAACATTGTAATAATATATAAATATAATTAAAACTATTGTTTTAACGGTAAAATTTCTTATGACATTTTTGTAAAGCATTAAAAACCGAATTAAACAAAACCTAGTTCATTCAAATCTGATGATTACGTCTTGGTTACAGCTATTTTAAGAATTATTTTTGGCGGCCATCTTGTGGACGCCATGACAGGTGACTTATTTGCTACCATGCGTGTCCCCCGTGAAAATAACATTCTAAAATATGTCTTTTACCTGCTCCTAAATTTTGGTGCTGGTTTCCGGAAATTTTAAATGTTCCTATAGTTTAGCAGCTTGTTCCACGGACTATAAACAGCCCTCAGACATCCCTTTACAATTGTTCTATCGGCAGCATACCTTGAAAGACACCTGAAAGAGGCATGAATTTCACCCTGGCAGGCTTACCACAAAATTATTATTTTTATTTTTATCTTAAACTAAAAAACCCCTTAAGGGTCAAAACAATTTAATATAATATTATATCATGTAAAAATTGTATTCTATTTTTTTAAATAAATGTTTGAAAAAAAACTATGAACTAAGAAAAATAATACAAATATTTTGATTTCACCACTTTCGTATAAAAAACCATTTGGTATTTATTTAAATAAATTTACTACCGCCAATGAAAGCTCTGTTTGTCTGAATTTATTCTCAGTCCTGGACGAATATAGAATAGTATATGGAAGAAAAATGGGCATGAACACATACCAAAGTATTGTGTGTGCAAACAAAGTGTGGCTCGTTGGTCTTTTGGTTAGCGTATCTGTTTCCAATACAGAAGGTCCAGGGTACGCTTTCCCGCTAAAGTCAAAAGTTTTTTAACTACCGATTTGGACTTAAGTCCATCAGTCTTGTTTAGGAGTTTTAAAACCCCGGTGACTTTGGAGCCGTCCTAGCAACGAAGCACATTATAAATTCAGAGTTGTTCTGAATCAGCGTTTTTGGGATTCGGGCGTTGATTCTCGTGTGTTCGCATGTCCATACCACTGATTGCTTTATTTCCTTTTAAAAATATCGATGATGGGTGGTTATCGCTCACTCGTCGATTGCGTCGGGGCCTACAGGGTTGGCTTGGGCGCTTTGATTTACTGTCCCCACTGAAAATCAGTTATATAACTGAGTTGGTAGACTCTAAATACAATTTTTTTTATTTATTTATTTATTTATTTTATTTATTTATGACCTGGTTGTCTTACAGATGAGCCACTGTCTTCAACCGGCTTCACCCGCTGGGCGCTTGGCGATCCCAACGACGACGCTACCCCGTTAATAGAAGACTGTGGTTCATTCTTAATAGTCGATGGAGGACTAATTGACATCAGATGTGACGCGTCCCTGGTTTTCATCTGCGAGCGAGTTTAAGAGGGTGATGGGACATCATAGAGAGCCTAGATACGAAGAAGAAAGTGGCCATCTGGGTATCTGGTGTCTATTGCTGCTCAATTTCACATCCGGAAAGCCAACAATCAAACATGTGTCAGAGATAGGCCCAGATCACGGACATTAGAATGAAAGGCGGTGGGAATTTATATAAACAGCTTTTTAAAGCTAGAATATGAATGCAATCGTTTGCGAGCGGTTATTGTAACTGCTAAAGTCACTTAGGACTCAATTTTCAATATTTGTTTTTTCACTTGTCTTAGGTGTTAAACTTCAATGTCGATAATTAAGAAGAAAATAACATATAAGGGAATTGGATAAAATATGTCCGCCATGCACCTAGATGGCCACTTTCTATCTCGTATCTAGGCTCTCCAGGAAAGCATGAAGAAAGTCGTCTGTTCCGCTGCCACCACTCTTTGTTTTCCACCACGATCCATTAGACTATATTAGTGGTGACGTCACGGAATCTGATTGCCCTTAGCAACGACGAATTTTCTTCCGTAAAACTTTAGCGCCGGCTGCACTCAAGTACAGAAAACTTCATGGGCTCATTCCTTGAACATAATAGGACAAAAATGATCAGCTTTGGTAGACCTAAAAAAAAATGACTAGAAGCCTAAAGATATTATGTTGTTGTCGCGGTGATGATATAAAATTGTTAAAATATGCAAATATAAGCAATAAATAAAATTAAACCTATCAAATAAGCACCATCCGTTTATGATCGTAGTGATTTTTCCTCTTTTAAAACTTTCAAACCCCATCGGGAATAATACGCAATAGAAAAAAGTTAATATAATCTTTGAGAGAATTTATCTAAAAAAGTACCCATTGGTAAAAAATGGGAACAAAACTGTGTTGGATCAAAACTTGGAGTTTCTGTGCGGGTTTCCATGGGCAGCCATGTGTGGAATGACGTTAAAACTTTTATGTTTATCGCGGTGTTCAAGAAAATTGTTCTTAAAAACTAACCCCCTGCTCTTCTACATAATCTATCATCTGGCGTTATCTTCCTAGTTCTGTATCCACATTGAAAAGTTTATCTTATTTAAAGGTATAAAAAATATAAATAAACAAAAACAATAATAGGCTTTTTACTTCCTTATCTAGAACTTCCGAACAACCCATCATTTATTAAATCCACAGAGCATTCATGTCACCTCACCTTTGACTTAACTAGAGGTGCTTACAAAAAAAATAAGTAACATTGATGCATCCAAGATGAACACATATTTTTAACAAGGCAAATATGCAAATTGTGCAATAATAAGTTTTTACTATTCCTATTTTGATTAATTATTACGTTTTTAATTTTATTGCGTTGATATGAATGGTCGATGGTCATTTCAACTATTGGTTTGATACCATGTAGCTATACGTTAAACACTAGTAAAGCACAGACGACATCGGGTTAATAATGATTTAGACAAGTAAAATCTTCAGGTCTCAGAGTTTAGTGCACTCTCGGACAGAGTACTTACTAAATCAAATTACATACATGAATTTTTTTTAACCATTGAAACACTTTCTCTAAACGACTTTGGTAATTGCTACAAATAAATTTTATGTTATCAAAGTGATTGGGCCCAACCACATCCTTGAAGACATTATCGCAGTATCGCCGTAATGCTCATGACGTAAACTTTGTGTTGGTGACTCTACTGGTGTTATCTAGGTGCCCGTTAGGGCGCCGCAGCCAAGCCGCGGTGCGTTACACACTCATATAACTTTGACAGCAAGCAGAGTTGTGGTGATTTCGAGGTCTCACCCAGCCTTCATGAAACGTGACGTTACTTGAAATCTGTCAAAATCGAAGGGATTTAGGTGTCCGACAACACATGCCAAATTTGGTTGGGGTACGAGCAGTCCTTCTTGGTGAAAAAATGACTTGAAACATGCTCAAAATCATTTCAATGATGTTAATTACTACTGGCTACTACTACTACTATCTAATTCGACAGTTTCAATTGCCCAGCGATTCTGACCAAACGGGTGGGGCTACAACGTTCATATTTTACATGGACATTAAGGTAATAGTGATGTAATTCCCTTTGAAAGAAAAAGTTAAAAAAAATTGCTGGAAGGCTTCCAAATAAAGGTTTTAAAATAAGCCTTATACAGGCATACAATCAACAAGTAACTATAGTTACGTGACAATAATCGCCTACATTGTTTACAAAAAGCAAGTCTTTGGACCACTATATTTAATCATTCAATTGTTAATTGGTAATACCATAGCAATTAAATCTACTGATAAACTTATTATATTTTAACAAATAATTTTGCAATGAAACTTGAAAAAGTAATGAGATCCCACACATAACAAAAACTTGTAAAAATACAGCCAAACCTTACACACTCAAAAGAAATGAGATCTAAAAAAAGGGCCAAGCTCATCTACCCTTCCACATTTGCGACTTCTTAATTCATAAACGTACAGTGTCCGTAACAACATCCTTGAAAAGCTTGGCAAAATAGAATTTGCATGACCATTACATTAAAATTAATTAGAAAAAATAGAATTTGGATTAACAATTACGTTTAAATTTATAGTTGAAAATTCTATTTTGCCAAGCTTTTCAATGATGTTGTTACGGGACACTGTACGTTTATGAATTAAGAATGCGCAAATGTGGAAGGGTAGATGAGCTTGGCCCTTTTTTAGATCTCATTTCTTTTGAGTGTGTAAGGTTTGGCTGTATTTTTACAAGTTTTTGTTATGTGCGGGATAGTGTATACATGGAAGAATAAAATTAATTGAAAATTTGGTTGATTTGAATGAATATTATTGGTAAATGTATCTTTAAATTTAGGTCTGCGGGATAGATAACTTTTAAGATGAGTCATTATGTTTAATTAATCAATATGATATTATATTATTATTAATTGATTCCCAGATATACAGACAATAGTGGATTCATATTTAAAGTTTGACATTAAAATATGGCTTTTTAGACGATTAATCTTATATTGGCAAAGATAAAAATGTCACAAAACGAGGTCGTTCTAAAGTGGTTTGTTGTTTAGAAGCCACTATATATATAACGACTGCTTGATAGTTGATAAGTAGGATATGAATATAATGATAGTAGTATACGTTCATACACAATGAAGATGTTTGATTACGTTTGTGTGCTGATATTCAGCTTGGCTTTCACGTCGATTGCATCAGAGGTGAGTTAATATAAAACAAAAACAATTTAATCATTACTTAATCTTATTCTTGTTGGTTGTAGTTTGTACTTTAAATGCAATTAACAGTTGTGTGCTATAATATGGATAAAAAATGACCCACAATATCGTAGATTAAGCAATCAGCGATTGTGCAAATAAACAATTTAAATATGAGGTAATGTAATTTATATCGCCTTTTTGAAACCCAATTTTATTTAACAAAGTGGTTTAAAAAAAAGATAGAAATCAAATTAATCTAATTTACTAAAATATTTAAGGTCAAAAATCAAAATAATTACATAATCATTATGAAAGCCTACTTAAATCATTTTTAAAGCAATCTAGGTATCACACACTTTTACCCGAAATTCTACATAAACACATAGCATGTATTCTGGGTGTACAGGGCGTGTCCCCAGACGGCTACCACCAGCTACTGGGTCTCAGCTATTACAAGTTCCATGGCGAGCTAGCACCCTCCTGGGATCAAGCCAGGAAGGTGTGCATCGAAGAGGGTGGCCACCTGGCAATACTCAACTCCGAAGAAGAGGCTCGGGTTCTCTCGGCAATGTTCGCTGCTGCCAACGTGACCGGAGGGACGTATGATCCCAATGTCGCATACATGGGGTTCCATGACATGTTTACAGAGGGTGACTTTATAACAATCTTTGGTAATTAATTTCGGTAACGACTTTAAGGTAGAATTTTGATAAAGTATTGTAGTATGATTATGATTATGATTTGTGTGGCTCGTTGGTCTTGTGGTAAGAGTCTCTGCTTCCAATGTTGAAGGTCCAGGGTTTGATTTCTGATAAATTTATAAATTTGTTAACTTCTGAATTGGACTTAGGTCCATCAATTGCTACTAATTTATTATATATTGTGCTATATCTAGATTGAAAAGGGATTAACAGCTAAATAATATGAATAAAACCATTTTTGAAACTAAATTTAATATGGCTTATAATTTAATATAAAAAGGAAATAGGCATACAAAGCTAACAAAATCCAACATGGCGGCCAATTACTTAAAGTCCTGCGGCATAGCCGGAGATTACCAGGAAATATGTTGCTTTATTTATAAAAGCTTGAAATAAGGCACGATGACTGGGCATAACCTACGGGACAGATGGGTGATACAAGGATATTTGCTTACGCTCAAATGTACCCAATAACCCTTTTAATCCAGATGGTGGCCCACAATGAACTTTTCTTCAATTATGATTTGATTGTATTGATATTTTAATTATGAGCCTAATTGCAGGTGCTTAATAGATATTTGAGGTTGAAACTAAAATTGTTTATTCGGAAACCCCAAAATATAAGATGGAGGGCAAGTGTATAAAGTTTGTAATTGAATCGTGGATTTGATTAAATTTCGGTTTCTACGCGTATATTGAGCCACTTGATGTAGTTTTAAGGTCAAAATTAATACATGGTTAAATTCCATTATAATAAATAAATTGTATTTAGAGTCTACTCACTCAGTTATATAACTGATTTTCAGTGGGGGACACTTACTTATTTCCTTATATTAAACTTATATTTTCACCTTATTTTCCTTACACTTATATTTCCTACAATAACAAAAATTCAAACCATGATGGCGTCTAAAATTAAATTAGTTGTTATTAGTCTGATTTTAATGATTTTACTTTATTCAATTACTATATTAGGTGCTGAATACGAATCCAAGGTACAAAATTGTATATATATTTTTTAATCCAAAGCCTTACCAAAAACAAGAAGAATGTCAATATTTTATTTTTGCTGCTTATACTTTGATTTGATTGATTTTTTTTTAGAATTTACGTAGATTGAGCGAGCGAGTGTAATTTTGAGGCAAAAATGTTGAAATGTATACAAAAGCTTACAAATTCCAACATTGAGCTTGATTGAGATACCGAGTGTTATTAAGGTCCATACCTAATATCTATTTAACACCTGCTATAAGGCTCATAATTATAAAATCAATGCAATCAAACCATAATTAAATAAAAGTTCATATTGGCCGCCATCTTGGATTAAAAGGGTTCCTGGGTACATTTTTGCGTTAGCTAATAACCTTGTATCACCCACCTATCCCGTAGGTTATGCCCTGTCAACATGCCTAATTTCATGCTTATATAAATAAAGCAAAGTATCCCTTGGTAATCTCCGGCTATGCCGCAGGACTATAACTAATAGTCCGCCGTGTTCAATTTTGTTAGCTTTTGTATGCCTTTTTCCTTTTTATAGTTATAAGCAATATTATATTAATTTCAAAAAAGGTTTTATTCTTATTATTTTACAGTAAAACCCGATTCAATCGAGATATAGCACAATGTATGCTAAATAAGAAAAGTGTCACTGGTGATCATAAAATGGGGACGTAATTTTTAGGCCGCCCCTAAAACTGATTGTTATCGTCATGTTCATTAGCGTGTTAAATATTTTGGACGTATAACAGTTAGTCTTAAAATAACAGATAAAATATTGTTGTCACAAAAATCAATTGGCCACCGTTTGTTATTTGAGAATTTATATTTTTGAAATATTTTGACAATATAAAACCGTATTCCAACCAATATGTTTAATTGAATTATGCCAAAATCGCTTAGAAACTCCGTCAAAAATATTCAAATAACAAAATTTTTATCTCACTGGAGGACACTTTGGAGACCCGATTTTTAGGTTGCCCCGAACATTGATTCTTACACTCATACCTATCAAACTGGAAAATGTATTGCCTGTATCACTTATTGCCTGACGCTTATTTTCCACTGAATACTCAGAGCAATTAAGAAACTATCATATCGGATTTAACATAGAGTTGCTAACATTCAAACTTCTATATCTCAGCCATTTAATAAGATATTTCTAAATATCAGAATGCTGAACATAGGTATTGACAAAGTGTGACCTGGTTGTCTTACAGATCAGCCCCTGAGCTCAACCGGCTATACCCAGTGGGCGCCAGGCGAGCCCAACAGCGCCACTGTAGAAAACTGCGGTACAATGAACAAGAACGGAAAGCTTTGCGACACCAGATGTAATTTGTACCAGGCTTTCATCTGCGAGCGAGTTTAAGAGGGTGATACGACAGCAAAGAGACAAGAGAGCCTACATAAAAGGAACAGAGTTCGACCATCTGGGAAGCTGTTTTCT